>BPLR01004091.1:0-274699 GCA_021605095.1 Caerostris extrusa | reverse complement strand
TCCAAAAGCAGTCCGTACGAGCTGGAAAAAGTCTTGCGAAGTGAAAGCCGGGCACTAGTCATCTAAGTGCACTTGCTTTTCCTACAGGTTTTCCTTAACCTTGTTAATAATGACACTGCCCTTATTTTCCATTGATCCTGTTTCTTTAAACTTTTACAAACACTTGACAGTAAATAAACTTATATTGAACTGCACTCCTATAGCACGATAAGTTAAACCTTCATTTCTGAGCCTAATAATCGTGTTTAACACTAACGTCCAACTCCATCGATTTCGAAGTCATTTTACTGCAGTAATCGCAAAATAATCATAGACACTTTGGAGTAGTTTTGCAGACTTTTATACCGGTAGAGTATCTTATCAGTCGAAACACGTGACTTCAATGTAACAAAATTTGCATAGCAGTTAAAACTTTGTCAATACTTTTTGACATGCAAATTTTCGTTTTTGAAAGAAAAAAATCGTAGAAAATGCAAATTAAAATAAATTTTTTACTATTTTTATATATCTAAGATGTCTTGTATTTAATTACGACAGCTAAAATTGCATAACATTTTATTTTATTTGTCAATATGAATAAATTAAGGCAATAGCCAATACTTTTTACCCACTGTACATCATGCAAACTAAACAAAAATGTCAGAGAACGAGGATTCCCGACTTTTTCACTCAGGATTTCTTTTAAAAAATTATTTAAGTTATATAAAAAAATAAATAAATAAATATTTATAAAAATATTTATTACAAATATTTTAATTTATACAGTCAAGAAGTTTTAATCCCTGAACTAAGAATTATTATAAAACAGTGCTTCCTAAATCCATGGCGCACCCTAAAAGCCTAAATTAATGAACTATGAAGGAACATTTGCTGCTAACATATTAATTTCTTCTATTTAATAGTAGGGATTCAATTAATAAGGTCTTTCATCCAAATATTTTGGAATTTTAACACATAAACATTCCAACTAAAAAAACATAGAATGAAAATATCCAAGCCATACACTCTTATTTTACATCGCATCTATGAACTAAATTGTCAGATTTGACTACGTGAAACTGATTCAAATCTTAGAAAATAATACATATTTTATATGATACTATATATCATGAAAATACCAAAGTAAAAATTAATTATACACAAAATCATCGATTATTTATAAATATGCTAATAATATGATAATTTAACGTGAAAAATTAGCATTTTTAATATTAATATAAATGAATATTTTTATCATTTACAATATGTATGTTACTTTATTATTTAATTAAGACACTTAAGCTTATTTCTATGACCTATTTTTATCATCGTGTGATTTTATATCTGCGCTTGTGATCGGAAGAGCTACACGATTCACGATCAAGATTTTTTTAATGATCATCGCTTTAAATGGAGTGAACGAAAATAAACTTTGCTCATGCGTGTTTGTTGCAGCACATGAAAAAGCTTTCGTTAGCTTTTTCGAAAACTCGTAGCTTTCCCCAAAATGGATGGAAATTTCTTTGTTTTCAGTTGGCCAGAATTATAATACATTGAACTTCAAAGGGACGATCACTCCTTAAGTCCTAACAACTTCCGTCCATAATTCGGCTTGAAAAAGGGCTGGGAATTTGTCGCTATATATTGGTTGGGAATCATTGTCATAGAGAATAGATATAGGAAATGCCGATAACGAATTTTTATTTGATTCAAATTACTAAGCTGTTCATTTTCATCTAGTTATTTTTTTTTTTAATTTAACATAATTTCGTGCCTATAATTAGCGGATTACAAGTTTAAAATCTTAAAATTTCATGATATGGATTCCAGGTCGATGCGTGCAAATTGTAGACATTTTTTTTACGGTGGTTTCACAAAAATATAATTCTGTAAACCCGACACTAATAATTCTACTTACAAAAAAAAAAAAAAAAAAAAAATGGCAGAAATTTGTCAAGAAAGAAATATGTCTGAGTCGTGGCCAGTGGCAACTTGAGCAGCTAGTGTGCAGGAGGTTTGAGGTTTCTGATCAGGTGGCGATATTGCTGTAGTCACTACTTTCAAAAATGAGGAGACTCAATGGAGATTATGACAATATTTGTAAAGGCATCCCGTGTCGATAATCAAGATGACTTGTAGGAGTTTTATGGGTTTTCTCCGATAAGATACGTAAATTCGGGTCAGTTATCCTTAAAAGTCATTTCGGAAGATTTTGTCTGCTCTTCATCCTCCGACGGCGGGCTTTCCGTAGTATATATAACGGCCACCGATGTTAAAATAACAGTTGTGAACCATGAAATGCAACCGAAATATTACAAAAGTAGGCACGATGCGACACGCATATTACATCAGTGTGTGAAAATAGTCTTGAATGAAGTTATAGATAATTAAAAGGCTGTACAGAAGGCTAAATTAATAATGAACTATGATACAGATCAAGATTTTCATTTCTTTAGCAAATATGAAGATTAGAAATATGAATGGCTATCTCTAGTATTACGAATCATTGGAAAAATATAGTCTTTTGTTTTCACCACAATTTTCTACGGCATATCTTCCTTGAGTTTTTTCTAACTCAAAGTTGAAAAAAAAAAAAACCGTTTCGTTAGTTTTAAGCTATGGATATAAAAACAGAACTGGATTAGTATGCCTTATATCGTATGTCTAAGAAAAAAAGATTTTACGAGATCTTTTTTTTTTTTCGACCAGAAAATTACGCCTACAGGTTATAAGGTTTACAAAAATTACTTCTAGGTAGTGATTTTACAAAATCGGATTTTTCTGAAACTTCCGGAAAATAATTCAGATTGACCTATAATCCACATTAAGAAATTCTAAGGTTTTTTAGCCTACAATCCACGGATTATAGATACAAAATTACGGTACTTTTAAATCCTTAAAATCTCATTATTGCCAGACTTTTATGCCATATAGAGAGACAGATTGGTTTCACCCATCTTTAATATCTCACCTCTGTGGATCCAGTGAAAGCAACTTTATCGATATCATTGTGGCCAGCAATCAAAGCCCCTGTCGAAGTTCCGTAGCCAGGTAGGATATTTATTACTCCAGGAGGGAAACCAGCTTCTACGACGAGGCTACCAGTGTAGAGGGCAGTCAAAGGGGTCTGCTCAGCCGGCTTCAGAATCACCGTGTTGCCACAAGCCAGTGCTGGTCCCAGCTTCCAACTCAACATAACCATTGGATAGTTCCACTGAAATTAGTCGTTGTAGTAATTAGTAATTCGTGCAATACAATATGAAAAACAGCCTGACTTATGTCCCAGTAGTAACTCGTGCATATAGGTGCCAGAAGGCGCAAGTTCGAATCCGCTGGCGATTTGCGTCGCACACATTGCTTTCAGAAAAGAGGGGAATGGATATCATCTGTCGAATTGTCACTCAGGCTTCCAGCGTCCATTTTCATACCCATTGGTGGGCTATTTGAGGCATATGTTAATCTAACATCAGTTTCCAGATTTATGTATATATATGGGGATTGAAATGTCATTTGACAAGCTTTGAGGGTGGCATAACTTACTAAAACGTACATTTTTTGTAAGAATGTGTGATCGGAAATGACGCATTCAGGTACGAACGTAAAAAGAAAAAGTGAGACACACAAAAATATTGTTTATTCGCAACATAAATGTAAAGTGCTTCTTTGATTCAATGTTTACACTAAATGTTCGAAACTCCGACCACTAACAGTATGAAATTGTTATGTAATGGAAAATAACTGTTATTTCTATTGGTATTCACACTTACGGTAATTTATTCAATAATGTATTGCTTACATACATATTATAAGTGTCAGATTTAATTAGTGGCCAGAATAAAAAATGATTTTTTTTTTCTCTTTTGAAAACTGTATCTGCTTTTAATGGTTTATTTTACTAATGTTAAAATCATTTACAAATGTGCATTTATTATAAATTAAAATATGAAAGGTTTACTCTAAGCGAATACCATTGTGTTGTTTTCAGATTCTCCTAAACAAGATTAAAACATTGCTTTGTTCTTAGTAATTTTCAGTGAAAATGGTTTCGAAATGTCTTAAAAGCAGATTCTAAAATATGACTAAAAATTCAATTTAGAAGTGTATGGGTTTTATACATTAGAGTCCTCATAAAAATGTTAAAAATGGAGAATCTTCTGGATTGCTCTTTTCCAATGCTGGCCCTTTTAACCTGAGGACATTTACCATTACAACGGTAAATGTGTACTAAATTCAGCGTTATCGTCTTATGAGGTTACTTCTGCTACATTACTTTTTACATTGTGCTATAATTTGGAAGGAATAGCGAAAGGGTGTTATTTGAAAGATTCGTACCTTTCTCCCCACCTCTTCGAACGCGACTGAAATACAGGTTGACCATCAAATAATTTCCCCTGTTTGAAGCTAAAACTAATGAGCGGTATCAAACCATATTTCAAGTACGGGAGATAAGTTCTGCAAAAAACAAGTCCCCGATAGGATATATTGGCGCTACTGTCACATACAGGAAATATGCACAATCTAGGTAGAGTATGCACATTTCCTACACTCATCCCTTTTAAAAAGGGAGAGTTAATGGTCAATCAGCAGTTCTTAGATAAATGCGTAATATCACTGCCCAAGTGGTAATGAGAGAGTTATCAGTCAATATGATCCGATGGAATGGTCACCTTGTTCCTCAGAGATCATAACTGGGATTTTTAGCTGAGGGGTAACTTTAAATCCGTTGCATATGTTGGTGGCGTTACAAACCTGCATACATAACGATTGACATATAGTATGAAACTCGCAGAGAGTTATTAATCAACATTAGCGTCCCTTGAACCACGTGAGGTTCAAGGGCTGTTACTTACTTTCATAGTGACACTTTACGAGCAGCAGTAGAGAACGTTATACATTGAATGCAATAGTTTGTACACACGGAAGATTAATGCATTGAAAATGCCTCACGTGGTTCAAGGGGCGCTAATGTTGATTAATAAAGGGTTACTTTCTGTGAGTTTCATACTATATGTCAGTCGTTTCTGTAAGTGCATATTTTATTACTCGAATAGTAATGAAATTATGAATAATTCATAATCCGTGCTTCATTGTAATTAATGACCCATTTCTGTTTCAACAGAGCTAAAAATTTTCCTATCGGTGACTTTAGGTATTATTTATTAATTAATTAATTTATTTATTTTTGAGGAATTCAGATCCCCATGCTTTCCTTTTACAATCTGTATATAAAATTTGGTTTTTAGCTGCAGATGCTTTAAAAGGGCAATTTTTTTATAGTCAACTTGTAATTTCCTGTCGTAAGATTTACTGTGACCCTGGCGCAAACGTGGAATCTTTCCGTCCAGCATTATATGTTGGATTTCGAACCAAGTTTTATTCGGAAGTTCGATGCATGATCCACCAAGTTAACATGAAACTGACGCTAAAAACTCCAACTAACATCTCTTAGATACAGGAGGTGTTGCTCCATCTACTAAAAATGTTAATGCACAGACAATGGAATTAAGAAAAGGTTTTTTCTTACTGGGATAATTTGGCCACAAACACCTATGGGCTCGTGTCTTGTGTAAGAAAACACATCCCCATCTAAAATAAAAGTACAGTTATTTTATGAAAATAATTGATGATAAATTCGTTTTACGTCATTAACTATTTCACCTTATATATTGAATTTTGTCTTAAAAATTCTTCAATGCGTCCATATGTTGAGTACACTATATGAATTCTCGGAGGTTGCAATAAGAGAATTTATTATTTTCCTATAAAAGGCATTGAGCCAAAGATATTCGTGTATATTTTTAATGGGAACTCAAACTAATTTCAAAGAAACTTCTCACTTTTCATCAAAACTCGAGATCGGTTAGGTTTAACACGGATTTCTTACCCAGTATTATAGTGAAAAAAGTGATTGAGAAAGTGATATTTTATTTTAGAACACAAGATGAATAACAAAAATGTATCAGGCAATCATATTTTCTTCACATTTAAGATAAAGATTTTTATAAAATGCTAACGCTTTCTGATTATCAGTCGGTATTTTCTTTTGTAATATTTCCCTTAATTCATTTTTTTTTTTTCTTCTACCTTTTGCCCCTTTTACTTTAGCTTCCCATTCTTAACTGCATTTTGCTCAAAAAATATACTATATAGATAATTACTATATTTAAGTTTCAGCAAAATTAACTGTATCCAAAGTGATGATTTTCAAAATGTTTTGCAAATAGAAAAGTCTAATGATGAGTAAACTTGATTAGTAAATGTCTAATGATGAGTAAACTTAATTACTATCAACATAGACTGTATATTTGTTCGGCGACAGTACTTCTATAAAAAATTGAACCTGCGCTATGTATGCCCGACTTGTGTCATAGTAGTAAAGCCACGTCCACATTATCACACGAAAGTTTTGACCTCCATACATCGACACCTAACTGATTTCCTGCAGTTTGAATGGAAATCTAAACTTGAAAGCTCAGAAACAAAACCACACAAGGCAGACAAATTACCTTTCGGTCCGGTGTAGATTTTTAGTTATGCAAAGAATTTACGACCTTCTGGGGTTTTTTAAATTAAAGCTATAACGCCCGTAACAGATGGACATTTGGCTAAATGTTTCAAATGCGGACGCGGGTTAACGTTATCAGCGAAGAGGAAGGCATATTTGAATTCTCTAGTAGGATGAATTGCAGTAATTGCTTTCGGAAACTTGTTGGCGAATATAAAATCCTACGTAAAAGTCTTGCGTTGACAGTCAATCTACCTTTGTAGAATACAGTAATCAGATCAAGCTTTAATGATTGCACAAAAACGTTAATTCTGTAATAACACTTTCCATTAGTTTTCCCATGTGATATCCTGACTTATATTTAAAATGAATATCAAAGTATGTTATTTACGATATGGATAAAATTGTAGCTTTAACTTGTTCAACTAAATCAATTGCTAGAGACGACGGAATTAGTTACGGACAGAATTAGTTAGACGGACGTGTGTTAGCAGCTAAAAACGTTTTGATAACGAAACATATTATTTCTAAATATTCCATATCTCCTGTCTGTCCTGTACATGTTATTGTTTTTTAATCCTTTATCCTCTTCTGCTTAAATTCTAATGAATGGTTTTTAACACCCCGAGAAAAAAATGATTGATTGAATAAAGGGTCAAATACAAAGAAAACCCAATCCCCAAATTGTTGAAAACATTTCTGTTCTGTAATTGTAGCAACAGAAAGAAGAGAATTACGAATAGAGTTGAGTAATTTGGTGCACACCCTGAACTATTCAATCGCTGTCTTAAATAATTTAGAAATTAATGGAAGTTCAAGCATAAAATATCTATACAGATTATATAGAAACAATTTGCCTGCGGGTATAGTTTTCCCATGGATCTTGTCGGCATATCCTGCATAGTACTCAAGAGTTTGAATGGCGCATTCTATGTCAAATACAGCTTCCTCAAATGGTTTTCCATTATTCAAAACTTCCAAACTCTGAAAAAACAAAAGGAAAATTATTTATGAATCAATTGAAAAAATAATCAACTAAAATTAAAAAAAAAAATGTTTTATGCACACATACCGAAATGTAGCGAATATCTCTTCTTATTAGATCTGACAGCTTCCTTATGAGTCTTCCTCTATCTGAAGCATCCATACTTCTCCATACTGAATCCGGTTTGAAAGCTTCGCGGGCACACTGTACTGTCTTGTTAACATCTGTCTAAAAATGAAAACACAAACTAATTATAATTTTATATATAAACACCCACATCAAAGGTTTGGTATGGTATGTCGCCCTACGGTCCTTTTTTGAACACACTTTAGGCTAATTAGACCGCGACCTATGGTTTAACATGGATTCCGAACCACTAACAAAACATCCATGCCACTGCCAGGATTCGAACCTGAAGCCTGTGGTACTAAAAGCCAGAGCGCTGGCCAATTGGCCATCAGGCCGCACACACACACATCAAGGAGATAAGCGTAAAAAGGCTCCAGAAGAGATAAAATAGTATATGTACAAAACAGGGAGAGCAGCATGCTGTCCAGAAACTCAGCAAAAATCCTTAAAGGAGGAAAATTATAAACCATTTTATTTCTGCTTACTAGAGTGTTGGATTAAGCCTATAAATGAAATATGCATGTATAATATTTCACGATTTGTATACAAACCGATGGTGTTTCTGAAAGGTTTCTAGAACTTTTCAGAAAAATAATCAGTTTGTATAACAAATCCATTACAACATTCTCTATACATGAATTTTTATGTTCTAATTAGGTTCATAATTAGTCCCATAGAAAACAGAAGAAAATTGAAAGTAAATTTATTGAAGATTCGAATCTTGATATTCTTCGAATATTAAATACATTCAATTTCTGTTTTCATATTGTTGGTTTTTTATGGGACTAACTGTGAAGCACATATAGATTTACATATAGAGATTGCTAGTATGACTTTATGGCTATAGCGATAATGTGCTATTATAGATTTTCGATATAAACAGGTTTCTATATTTTTTTTTTTGCTCTAATGCACCTGGCAGACACTTAGACAGCTTGGTCTTGGATGCCTTAAGGCAAGCGCTGCACAGACGTTACTCACTTTGCATTTCCCAGGGGGTGCGTGTAACCTGATAAGCCACGGACGCGGAGTAACAATGCCCCCGCAACGCTCTACGATCCTGTTAGGACCGGGACCTACGGTTTAAAGTGGATTCCGAACCACTACAAACATCCATGGCACCGCCGGGACTCGAACCCGAAACCTGTGGTACCGAGCGCCAGAGCGCTAGCCACTCGACCTTTCAGGCCCACAGGTTTCTATGTAACAGTGTAATGGTTTTGATGTCTCTGTCCCTTTTCTTTGATTTTCCTTATGTTTGATTTTTCTGTAATCTTTGCCACATTATATACTAACTAATTATTATGATCCGCTTTTTGCGAAGTGGTTATATGTGTAATTGGTGGGAAGATCAACTAGAGTTTGATTCCTGTTATTGAGATGCTGTTTAAAAAAAAAAAGGAACAGATTTCTTGGTTATTATGATAAAGTCGACTGTAATCGCCATGAATGTGTTTTGTAGGTTAGTTTTTCATACGATAAACAAATACGGCGCCCTTCCCCAGATGCTAGCTTTGATACAACGAAATGGTGATGCCATTTGGCCCCAGAATGTGCTAATCTAGCTATATTAGTATTATGCAGCATTAGGAAAGAGTCAATTATCTCAGCTGTGTAATTCTGTAAGGGAATCAAAAATTTACAAGTTATGTTCAGCAATTTGTGGGTATTACAAACTGAGCACATTTCCTTAATGCATTCCGAAATGCGTGGAAACTCAAATATGATGTCTTTAGTTGTTCAGATGATGCAGAAATAATTTAAATGAGGTTATGTCTTCCCCCTATATCTTGTCAACATATTCTTCATCACAAATTAAAGCTTGAGAGAACTTATATTTTAGAGCATTGTAAAAAAAAAAAAAAAAAAAAAAAAAAAAATTACATTTGATGTTTGTACAAAAGAATGATCAACATATTTTATGTGAATTAAGTAGCAACCCAATGAGTTACATAAATTTAGAAAATACAAATAAACGTTAAAGGAAATTGCGGTAAATAGGGTCAGTACGTTACTTTTTAATAGGTGTGAGAATAGAATAACCACAAATTAAACATATTGTAACTGGCATAATCATGTGATTCCTATATGCTCCATATCTGCAGTTTTTGGCAACAAGAAGTTAGATCAAGGCTCTTCTAACAAGAAATAAAAAAGCTCTTCCCAACAAGAAATAAAAAAATTCTTTAAACCTTCGATATTTATATAAATTTATTTATTTCATTTTTGAAATTATTAATTAAAAAAATATTAGGAATACTGAAGCTTAGGAAGATTCATTTCATTTAAAAACTAATTCACATTTTTAAGGCATTCACTAAGAAGAGTAGAACGTCTTGACTTGCCTAACGCTCTAAAAAAGTTATTTAGAAAAAATTAGCATTATCATTTTGCCACACTTGTTTATTTATTACAGCAGATATCTCAGATTGTATTATTAACTTTTTGCCTTTTGAACTACATTTATGAGTCTTTGAACAATGTTCCCCAAGACCTAATACGCTATTCACTAGCTCCGTAGTCATGAGTATTAAAAATTCGAAAAACGGTAACAGCTTAGTTGATGAAAATTAAGCAATTTTGGGATCAGCTACTACAAATATCTAGCCAAACAATAGTTAAAGGAAGTAGAAACACTGCATTGATTTATTTTTCTACGTAACAATATATGGCGAATAAAAGTAAAATAAATCTTACACGATCTGCAACAACATAAGAGAAATACCATGCAATATTTGATGACCCTCCTTCTCCTACAAAAGATATATACTACTCATGTCTATATATATATATACCATGTGTTATTTCAAGTCTATATTTTTTTCCCGGTCTATATTTTTTATGAAATGCCATGAATTTTCATTTTTAAATCTAGTAAACCTAGTCGAAGTAATTAATCATTATTTGAAATGAACAGGGAAATTTACCTGAAATGCTTCTTGCACATCAGCTAACTTCTCTCCAGTTGTTGGATTAAAAGTTGGAAAAGTTGTTCCTCCGGAAGAGTTCACGAACTCATTGTTTATGAACAGCTAAAAAGAGAAAGATGCTTTAATAATGTGTTTCATTATTGTATGCTATTAAAATACATGCAATGAGAAAAAACCCTCGAGTAGATCAAACTAAAATGAAATATTTTTTTATCACACGTTAAATGAACAAAAATAAGTTCGGAGTTGATTTACATTACAAAAAACCATAATTTAAAGATTCAAAATAACAAATGTTGAATGAAAAGCATTTAACATTCCAATCAATCGTAAAAAAACAGTCAGTTGATAGTACCATTCGTTAAATGTTTCAGTTTTATTTATTCCGACAATCTGAATTTAAATCTTTGTTTTAACAAAAGACAAACTGTACAGTTGGAAAATAAAGGACACGTTTATAATAACTTTTGTTATTATTATTAGATATTGACTTAAGTGGTATTGTTAGAAACGGTACTTAGGTAATTAACTTATGTTGCAATGCAGTTGATTAATAAAATTAATTAACCTCTAATTTGAAATTTTTCCATTAAGAAACCCGAGATTTTTAAAGCAATCGACTCAGCATGATGGATTTTTTTTTTTTTTTTTAGATATCTGAATAAATGTTATGGAGGGAATACTTTCCTAATGTTAAATGAAACATTCGCTTAATAAACTATTTGTTTTTATAGTAATATTATTTTTTTTAAATTTTTGCATCAGTACAAAAAGAAAAATTTTTATTCAAATTTTTGGGAAATCATTAAATATTAGATACTTACATGACAGGAAAGTGAATCATAACATACTAAAATTTTAGGCGGTTGGTTGTCGTCAATCAGTAAGATAGACATTTTTTTTGAAATTATGAAAAATTTAGGAGATATTCAAGAAAATTGGAATTTCAAATTAAAAAAGCAATTATTATCCATCTGCTTTTGGGCAAACGAGATAACACTAATGCCGCATGGGTCGAGTTCGGAAAGTGGAAACTTAAATCAAATGACATAACTACATAAACTAAATGTAAATAAAATTACATAACTTACGATTATCAGAATTTTTGTCTCATAAATAGGTGGGTATACTATTTTCACATGCCAAATCATTTGCGCTAAAATCTTGGTATCCATAATAGGAAAGTTTCAAGTTAGCAATCAATTAACTATGTTAATGTCAATCAACTGAATTACACCACCCTACAAGCCATTTCTACCAATTTTAGCCTCCATCTGGAGGTTTCTATTAGTAAATTCTCAATAAATTAAAAAAAAAAAAAAACCTTATTGATAGAATGCGATTTTGCAATATTTGAATTAAAATGATTTCCCAATATGGCGCATGTCTGCTTTCATACGTCGTCCACTTATTAAGTTTGTAATTGGCCCCTTGTTAAGTAAATTTGGGCTCACTATTGCGGTGGGTCAACGATCGACGGTCCAATTTCGAACACGCAATTCCATAGGCGACATTTGTTGTAGATGTCGTATCCTCCATTCTTCCTGCAAATCTAATTAAGGGAACTTTTCGAGTTACAGATTTAAGATTTAATTGATGAATGATTATATATATCCTTCTACGAATTCAAAATTTAAAAGTTTGCATGCAATATTGCTATTTTTTTTAGATAATTGTTAAACCTATCCATCGGCAAAATTTTTAGAGCGATGTAATTTTATTATATAGCACATAAAAATTGAAAACATTCAAATAGAATATAAAATGAAAGTTATGTGCACAATTTACTTCAGCAATTGGTTTAACTTGAAAATTATAAATAGATGTCGCAGTTGCAATGAGAAACAGTATATTTCAGTTTAATGGACTATTTAAAAATTGTGCATCCCATATGTTCAAGTTTATTCAATTGTTTAATTCATTAAAAAATCTCGTTTGTGATTATTAGTTTATTCATGGCTTTTCGAATATTTAACATTAAAAGAGTGCATACATTTTCTTTTATATTAAAATACATTCAGTAGCAAATGTTATTACGTTATCAATGACAGGAAATCTCATGATTGTTAAAATAACAATTTTGTTGAATATGTTCGATATTTATTTTAAAAACAACGTAAATTAATAACTGACCCTATCAATGACAGAGGGCCTGAATGGCCGAATGGCTAGCACTCGGTACCACAGGTTTCGGGTTCGAGTCCCGGCGGTGCCATGGTTGTTTGTAGTGGTTCGGAATCCACTTTAAAAGTAGGTCCCGGTCTAATAGGATCGTAGAGTGTTGCGGGGAATTGTTACTCCGCGTCCGTAGCTTATCTTCAAGTTGCACGCGCCCCCTGGGTAATGCAAAGTGAGTACGTCTGTGCAGCACTTGCCTTAAGGCATCCAAGACGTCCATGTCTGTGTTTGCCAGCTGCATTAGAAAAGAAATATCAATGACAGATTACTCGTAATTGTTAATAGCATAAATCTTACCGGATATTTTCAAAGGCAAATACGAATTTATTCAATATTTGAAATATTCAAATGGCTAAATATCCAAATAGTCAGATATTCAAATTAACCTAAATTTATGAAATATTACTATGATGGCTACACTAATGTAGGGAAATTTGCTTTATAATGTTCCTATCTTTTTGTTTCATTTTCCCGGGTTAAAATTATTCCATAATATTCTACAAGACACTTTGCATATTTATAGATAAAAATAATGTCAGAATTTTATCTCTTCTATATTTGAAATGATCATCGGTTGACCTTCATAAGAAGATACATTATCAGAAACTCCATGATAAAATAAACATATCTAAACGAAATTACTGATATCAATGATAAATTCTTTCAAGGAACAGAGCTCGTGTCTTGAGTGAGCCTGTTTTTATCAAAATAATGATAAATCCAAACCTTTTTATTTCAAAAAAAAAATAAAATAATTTTAAAGTATTTAATAAAACATGGTAATCAAAAAATGGGTTTTATTTAATTCATTTATTTTCAGGCAAAATAATTTATCTTAAAATTATGTCAAAATGTATCATTAGTTTTCACCTAGCCAAATTAAGTAATATAAAATATATACGTCAAAATTATTTTATTTTCAAATTAATGTTACAATAGTGTTAACTAGATGCATGTTTTAAAAGTTTTTTTTTTTTTACATATGTAATATAAAGCTGTGTTCTGTTCTTTAAAAGTTTTTAAAAGTATGACTCTTTAAGTTTGATAATATTATTTAGTAAGCGAATATTTTAAAGGTGTACTTAATAATTAGTAGCATTGAAATCTCTCCCTGAATTTATGATGGCCAATTGGCAACTGGCCTTTGGCATAATCAGTTTCAGGTTCGAATCCTGGCGATGGCATGGATGTTGTGGTTCGGAATTCACGTTAAACTGTAGATCCCGGTCTAATTAGCCTAAAGTGGGCAAAAAAATGACCGTAGTGCGACAAACCAAACCCTGAATTTATATATTACGGATGTAATTAAACTCATGTATTATTGACTCCTTCAATCTGCCTCCTTATTTATTCGTCATATTTTATTGAACTATAACAATAAAAAAATATTCATGAAAAAGTATTAGTAATTTAATATTTCATAAATGTGAATTTAATGTACTTTAATTAAATATTTCAAATCATGCACACACATGAAAGCAAATTAATTCAGTGTAACCAAACAATCTTCTATGCTATCTAGGTACAGAAAATCCATGATAAAAAAATTATGTAAAGTAAACGGATTATGTTTCCATTAATATTGAAGTCGAGATTTCGGGTGCCTTACGGGGAAATGTGCACTTTAATATGACATAAAAATTAAATTCTAATGAAAAATTCCGGAAGTAGTCTATAGCAAATCTCAAAAGTAATTATTTATGTAATCCCTTGAAGTGGAGGATTTTTTATTGCTATTTTTGTTTAATTGTTTTGGTTTGTCGCTGTACGGTCATCTTGTGCACACTTTAGGCTAAACAGACCGGGACCTGCAGTTTAAAGTGGATTCGAACCACTACAAACATCCACCGCCGGGACTCGAACCCGAAAGAGCGCGCTAGCCACTCGGCCATTCAGGCCCAGATAATTTTGTTTAAGTAGATATTTTTGAAACAGTGCAGCAATTTTGTTTTGGAATATTTATTATAATTACATCACAAAAACCTAATTTTCACAGTCTGAAAATTTTTCAATATATTATACTTTTCTTAAATTGAACCTAATGAAGTTACGGCACATTGATTTAAGATATTCAATAATACAATCCATTTGAAACACCTTATATATTTTTGTAAAAATAAATGACATGTGCCGTTTTAAATCCAAGAAATCAGTTTAAAATCATTATCAATTCATATCGAACATTTGAAAAAATTAGTCACACTGGAATGATTAAATACAAAAAGAATTGCTTATCTCGCATATTTGTAGATATAGGAGTTTGAACAGCCCTTTCTAAGCATTTAAAGATTTGAAGGTTAATTTATCGGCATGATATCGGTTTGCACCGAAAGGAAACTGATGATCTCTGTGCAAATAACGATTATAGACAATGTGTATCTATTTTTACCCCTTCCAATCAACCAAATGTCAAAAATATTAGATTATTTTATATGGACTTAAATATCGTCTTTGAAATATAAAAATACAGCATAAGGAAAAATGAAAATAGATATTTGATAAAGTATTTTCAAAAAACATACGGCCATCAGATGAATATATACTACACAACAAGAAATATAGAAATTCAAGTAAGCAATAAATACAATTTGTTGAAATGCAAGAAATATATAGGCGTAATTTATTATTTCTGAATATTGTACTATCGTGTGTAGTATATATCTACTGTGATTGTACTGTATAGTATGATATTTTAACAGAATATTATATCAAAAGGAGGTGTGCTATGGGGTAATACCAATAGTTTAATGAATATTCGAGAAATTACCTCTTCATCATAAGGTTATATGTCAAATTGAATTCAAATTAATCTAAATGTTTTAAAATGTTAATTTATAAATCCTCTATTATAAACTTACTGAAATTTTTTTTAATTTTTGAAATGAATTATTAAGAAGCAAGTGATTTTTTCAATCCTACATAGAAACTATTTCATTTGAAATCAATAAATTTTCTTTAAAAAGTATTTGGAAATTCAGAATTGTGAAAAAGAAAAATGTTCTCAAATTTCAATAAAACTATCATACACTGGATCAAAATGAATAGCGTTCAAAATTTATATTATTGTACAATAGAATCCTTTATGACTATTTCGTATTTGATTTATGGGCGATTTTATGGCTATACTTTAAAATAAAATAAAACTTTAATAAACTTTTACAGTTAATAAAAATACCACTCGGCATCTCAAATTCCCCATTGTTGAAGTGATTCCTTATTCATACTCTTCAGATTCTTTAAACTAGTATATTAAATGAAACATTCTATACTGTCAATAGTTTTGTCTGGCATGAATTATTGTTGCATATCTTAAAATACATAAGCCTGCATATTGGTTTATATACACTTGCCAGAAAAAGTCTGCGTACAAGCACATAGCAAATATTCAAGAAAGAAAAAAAAATTATATTTTGAAAATGATAATAATTTCATATTGTATTTATTTTATTCCTTACACAATTCATTAATTTTTCATAATAATTTATGTTTAAGAAATAACAATTGAAATAAAAAATAACACAAATTGCGACCAGTAAAAGTTTGCGTACAAAAATAAATATAATGAAATGTGCAAATCAAACTTCAATTAACTTTAACCACTTGCTCAGTTTTATTAGATAGTAGTTAAAATATTATGTTTTCAAGATTTGTGGCAAATAAATCACAATGGATTTAAAAGGAAAGGAGAATACTCCTGAAGAAAGAAAGATCATCATAACACTTAGGAATGAAGGCAAAACTCTTCAAGAAATTAGCAAGATTGTTGGAAGAACTCATTCCTCTATCCAAAGAGTGATCAATAATTACACTTCATCGAAATCTAGAATCTTAAAGCCACGTTCTGGACGTCCATCTAAGCTGACTGCCCGTGAAAAGAGATATGTCTTCAAGTCCGTACGTTTAAATCCACGTAAAAGTGTCTTTCAGATTACAAATGACGTTAGAGAGAGATTTAAAAAAACACTCCATGAAGACGCCATAAGAAAAATTTTGAAAAGGCTGGGTATCATGGCCGTGTTGCTCGCAGGAAGCCACACATATCAGCTGTGAATAGGCAAAAGCGTTTACATGTTGCAAATGAGTATGTAAATAAGTCTCCACAATTTGGGAAAAAGTACTATTCTCTGATGAGAGCAAGTTTTGCATATTTGGCATAAAAGGACGTAAGCTGGTGTGGAGAAAACAAGGTACGGCTTTTGAGAAGCAGAATCTTGTGCCTACAGTTAAGCATGGGGAAGTGGTATAATGCTCTGGGGTGCATGGCTGCCAATGGCGTAGGTTGTCTAACCTTTATAGAGTCGACATTAAACCATATGGGATATATCAACATTTTAAAAGAAAAATTTGAAACAGAGCGCACAGGACTTGAACCTAAGAAATGACTTTTGGTTTCAACAGGACAATGATCCGAAGCACACTGCCCATAATGTTAAGCTCTGGCTTCTGTACAATATCAAAAATCAATTGCATTCTCCTCCAAAATCGCCGGCCTTAAGCCCCATTGAGCATTTATGGGACTTGTTGGAGCGAAAAATTCGACAGCACAAGATTACCTCAAAAGAAATGTTAAAGAGAGTGATAATCACAGAAGGGAATAACATTTCTTCTGAGGAGAAACCAAACTCGTCCATTCTATGCCCAAACGATTAACAGAGGTTCTCAGACGTAAGGGTTATCCAACCACCTATTAAAGTTTAATTGAAAGCCAATGGAAAGTATTTTTTAATGCTTTTTTCATCTGTACGCAGACTTTTTCTGGCAGCTATTTCTAATATTCCTTATTTTAATTGTTATTTTTAAACATAAATTGTGTTGAATTTCTTTAATTGTTATTAAATGCTAATGTATTGTGCAAAGAATAAATTAAATACAATATAAAATTTAATATCATTATTAAAACATGATTTTTTTCAATTTTGAATATGTGCTTGTACGCAGACTTTTTCTGGCAAGTGTATATATATATGCATATTAATTAGAAAGCTGTTTGTTTAGAAAAGAAGAAGAGTTTTAAAAATTGAATATTGAGTTTCTATGCAAACCGTAAGTGATAGCTGGGCAATTTAAAACGAAGATATTATCAAGTGTTCATTTTTTTTTCTAATGCAGTTGGCAAATACTTTAACAGTTGTCTTTTATGCCTTTAGGCAAGCGCTGCACCGACGTTACTCACTTAGCCTTATCCAGGAGGTGGGTGTAGCTTGAAGATAAGCTACGGGCGCGGGTAACACTACTCCCGAAAGGCTCTACGATCATGTTAGACTGGGAACTACGGTTTTAAAGTGGATTCGAAACATTACAAACAGCCATGGCACTGCCGGTACTCGAACCCGAAACCTGTGGTACCGAGCGCCAAAACGCTAGCCATTCGGCCATTCGCCAAGTGCTCTCTCTATATACACAAATAAGCTCTCGAGTGATCATTTTATCAAATGCAAAGGACTAACACACACACACACAAACAAAAAAAAACATTGTCGTTTTAATTTATCCATTAGAAAGAAAAGAGAGATAAATCTTTCCATTCATCTACTTAATTTTTAATTTGCAACAATGACAGCAATTATTTAAACAAAATATATTAGGATAATATGCTACTTCTAATTCTGTAAAAAGCAACTACTATTCATTAAAACACATACCCAGAAAATTTCCCAACTTCTTTAACTGTGTCAGTTGGCCATTCAAGCTGAGAATGTAAAACAGAGAATTTTCGCTCTTGGATATTCCAGAACTTAAGAATTTGATTCTCATTTTTTTTTTTTTTTTTTTTTTTTTATTTTATTTAATATAAAAAAGCTTTTAGGCTAGAAGTTTCGCCATAAAGAATAAACATTAGTTGTGCTTTACAGAACTAGTAAGAATAAATAAGTTTATCCTTTTTTTTTGTTGTTTCTTATCCCACTTGGTAGACAGACCAAGTCCGAGAACCCGTGATTTCATGGAAGGAAGGAAAAGGGGTGGAGCACTCGTAGGTAGAAGTCTGACTTGGCTTCCTGACCCTGACTTTTTACGGGATCGGTTTGTCAGCTCTATTCTCTATAGTTATATTTGACCGGAACCTACAGCTTAAAGTGGATTCCGAACCACTGTAAGCATCCATGGCATCGCCGGGACTCGCACCCTGTGATACTCAACGCCAGAATGCTAGTCACTCAGCCATCAGGCTCTAGCCTGCTTTCTTATAACAACGACTGTTTGTACTTATGAATAATCTTAGTTAATGGGTTTTATTCGGACTTTTCCGGAAATAGCAGGTTTCCGATTGAATTTGTCAGGATTAAACCAATTTTAGAACTGGTGACGAATAAAAAAAAATCATTATTTATAAATAAATCCTTTCTTTCTAGCTTTGAAATTAAAAAAATATATATCTCTAAAGTATTTGAAATAAACCATGAGGCATATATGAACTCGAAAGGATGTAGAAATGTAATCAAACATGCTAAACATGAATGTATGTAAACAAGTGTTCCATGAGAAAGTGTGAAATATAACTTCCAAGTTACGAAGCAACTAAATGTGCAATATAATTGGATTGTATAGTTACTTTTGTATGTATATAATTGTCTTTATTATTTACAACTAAATATGTATGTAGCTATTTTTATAAGCATTTTAAAATTGGTTTTAGTTTGTTAAATATATTTATAGCTGAGTACTAGTTTAATACTTGTGGATTTAACAGTGATTTATAAAATTTTCAATTTTTTTATGAGTCTGAACTGACTCGTAAAACGAAACTGTCTTTATCAAATTTAAACAAAGATGGTTGTTTTTAACCGGCCACCTGAATTTTATATATTTGTACTCATAAAAGGATTCATAAAAGAACTATGAATTTGAATTTGACTTTTTTTTTAAATCTAATGTATGAATAAGTAGGTCAAGAACTGTAAAATGAAATTGTAAATTAGTATCAGTGTTAGTGTGTATTAGTAATTTTATTAACTATTTAATTACAATTTTGATTTTTTTGTATTGGCCTATTTTTGGTTTAATTAAAAAATAGTTTCCATTTTAATACAAGTAATAAAGTTTTATATCAAACAATTTTAAAAAGGTTCACCAATCCATTTTATTTTGCTTTTTAAACAAATTTTGAATTATATTAAGCTCATAGTTTTAATAAAATACCTCCTAATCAATATATAATACAAATTTTAACATTTTCAAAAGGTATTAAAAATGATAGATATAATAAGACTAATAGACTAAGACAGATTTTTATAAAACTAATCATATCTATCCTATAGCATTATTTGCAGAAGTGGCAAAGCGTTGGCCAGATACGAAAGATAATACACATTTATTTTGTCAAATTTTATTAGGGAAAAAAAAAGCAAACCGTTTTCATAATATTAAAATTTCAGATTTATTTTTGTTTTATTGCTATTTTTCTATAAAAAGACATTTACTTTTGTGTTGATAAAAATTAGGCACATATTACTAAGTGTCAGAAAATAATATACATATATCTTCTTCATTGGCGCAGCAGCCCCATGGTCTTCTTGTTCCCATGGTCCCCATGGAAACATCTTCTGTCTCGTCTGCCTACAAACAGAAGATTTTTTTTTTTTACGGGGTGGGGCTGACAGCCCTACTCCCAACACTCTACAATCATATTAGACCGGGACCTATGATTTAAAGTGGATTCAAAAGCACTACAAACATCCATGGCACCAACGAGACTCGAACCCAAAATATGTAGTACTGAGCTCTAGTCCCACGGCCATCTAGTCCCAACATATATACATATATATACTACATACATACATACATACATATGCAAATCACTGGAAATTAATACGATGTCATATTTTATATGTCGAATGTCTTTTCCTAACAATTTTAAACAAAGAAATATAACTACGAAAAATAAGACAAATAAAAATTATGATAAATTTTCCATTAATTAAAAAAAAGATAATATCAAGACTACACTAGAATTTAAAGTTATCCCCAGATGCATTTAATAAAGGTAACATAGAAAAAAAAAAACCTTATCCCTTAATCTAAAACTATTTCATTGAATAACAATGCTTTTCTGTTTAATTAAATTGCATTTCAATTAGTTAACATATAAATTGATATTTTAAATCCTTTTATAGTTAAGAATAGTTTCTTGTGAATTGATTTATCCAATCAAACAAAATTCTCTTTATGTATTAAAAAGATAATAGATATATTTTTAAGCTTTAAATATTTAAAAGAAGAAGGGTACAAGGAACGAGCTCGAAAAAATATTTCCTATTTTAAAAGAAAAAGCTTTTATTCATTAATATTAGATTTTATTTTATAGTTTTGGTTTTCTGTTAACAACTATTTAATTGCATCCCAATTTTTTAAATATAGATTAATACCATAAAAACATTTCACTATTAACATAATTCGTTAAAAAATTGATCAGTCTAGTCAAAGAGAATACATTTTATTTTTTAATTTTTATAAATGCAATTGCTGTTTTTATATAGAAAATACTACAGAGACAAAATGTTCGTGCTTCATAAAAACACGATGAAATTTTGAACTCGTGCCTTTATATAATCTATGAAAAACATTTTCACGTACTAGTAGATTCGAAAATCAAAATTCATGAAAATGCTGTGAGTAGATCACATCTTTGGCGCCTTTGTGAACAATTTGTTCAAGATTCAAGAAATGCGATGGCACTACTAACTGTGAAACGTGACTTTTAAAAAATAAACTCAATTGTTCACAAAAAATGTAAAAGAGTACAGAAAAACGCAAAATAATTTAGGAAAGAAAAGAAATTCCAACCTGGGTGTACTTGATTTCTGGCTTGCGAATAGGCTGCATGATAGCGGCTTGAGAATCACCCTTCCAGCTTCGAATGAGAAAAGCAGACGACTGAACGAGTCACTCAGTCAGGGAAAGTCTGTTTATATCCTATCCCGCGCATGCGCATGCGCAATTGCGGCGAGACGATTTCATATCGATCTACTTCGCTCTTGCGAAATTCGAAATTGCTAAATAGTTTCATTAACGAACTCCATTCTCTGTCTTTATGTCTTAATAATCTGTTCACACTCCAGTATCAGACGAGTAATTATTCTGGATAATCTACTCTTCTAAGAAATAAGGTTAATAAATCGATTTTTTTTTACGTTTATAAAATAAAAAAATGGCTAAAGTGTATTCATATTTTTTGTTTTTAAGTTTTGTCTTTCGGTTTGGTTATTTGGACTATTTTATACATTAGAAAGATGATGCTAATTCAAATCCTTTTCGTGGCATTAAATAATCAGTCAAAGCATTGAGTATTAAATAATAATATCTACCTTTTTTATTTCTTTGTGTTGGCAAATGAACTTGCTAAACTATCTGCCCACTTTACAATGCCAGTTTAACGGGTCGACGTTATTGTCTCGGACACTGGTGGGCAAACTTATACTTACAAAAGAGCCAAAGATCAACAGTACAACATTTAAGATCCGGCCGTTAGTTTAGTATAGTCAACATCTTTCTGGGGGAGAAAAGCTTTCATTTCTAATAACAAAGCAAAGCGAAAGGTTTCACTCAGAAGATCTGAGTATCCATTTCAACTAAAAATCTTTAAACTGACGATGATAAAAGGCTTTAA
Organism: Caerostris extrusa; assembly: GCA_021605095.1. Lineage (NCBI taxonomy): Eukaryota > Metazoa > Arthropoda > Arachnida > Araneae > Araneidae > Caerostris > Caerostris extrusa. The sequence goes on along the minus strand of BPLR01004091.1, from coordinate 252,389 downwards.
CTACATTATGTTGACAATTTTGATCATCAATTTCCATAACATTGAACATTTCTTTTGGTGCTTTTTGGTGGATGGTAAACAAGGATCTCATGATTCATTTTTCTTTCAAAACAGAAACAAAACCTTTTGCACTCCGGTCATAATTGTTGCCCCATCAATTGAAAAAGAAACATTTCTATCGAGGGGAATATGTTGTTTCTCCACACATTCAATGGCAGCATTTGCAATATTCTAGCCACGTGTTTCACCCTTTAGTGACAATAATCCTCGAATTTCTTCTTTAGGACCAAAAGATGAAATAAATGGTATAAAAAAGGAAACTTACTCTGTGTCATTTATGTAGCAGGATGCTTCAACAGGCTGTTGATAAAGCTGAAAACAATTTAAGATCTTCTCTTTGCTGATTTAGATTCGAAGAAATTTTGGCTGTTCTGTATTTTACTGTTTTAGGTGACAGTTGTAACTATTTAATTCTTTAAATCCTAATTTTTGCGTCTGTGTGTGCCTCTTTAACTATCTTTTGATCAGCAATAAAGTTTGCAATATGATCATTGTTGGAAGATGACACCCAATAATTAAATGCAGAACTTGATTTTTCTGAAGTTTCCCAACTACTTTTTCTTTGCATCACAGATATTTACTGCCTAATAATGCGTGTTTAGTGTCTCTCCAAATTTGATTTCTTGTTATGCGCCAATTTTTCTTGACAAGTCGGAAAGCTTATAAACGAAAACGATTCAGTCCCTTCAACTCTAAATTTACAGTTTAATCTTAAATATTTAAATCCTTAAAGTTAGCGCTAGGATAATTTTAAGTTTAATCATCCGAAAAAGTACGCTGCTGTATTTTTTTTTTTTTTTCAGATGCCGGGCATATGATTTTTTCTTTAAAATGTGACGCGTTTAGCAAGACCGTTACATATAAAACATAAAAACCGCACTACAAAGCGATACAAATAAAGTAAACAAGTATGCAATGAATTCGAATATGCTACAATATTTTGATTACGTGCATGTTATGAAAATAAAAATAAAAATTCCTAAAGGAAAAAAAAAATTGGATAAAAACCGGTTACTTCCATTGAAACTCAGTGGTTGGAGCTTTTATCTGGGTTGTAAAAAAAAGATGTGAAGTTAAAAACCTCTTAGGGGACCGACCTTTAATTTCTCCAATTACTTTATGTCCGTTCTTCAAAACTCCAGAAATCGTTGAACATATTTTGTTACGATGTGTTGTTCATTTTTCTTCTGAAAGCTACACAGTTCTTTCTTATTCCTGAATATTCAGTAGGCCTGAGGATACGTTTTACAAAATTATAACAATAATCTTCTCCGAAAATCTTGTAACTTCATAAGCAACGGAGAATCCTAATTTTTCTTTCGTTACGAAAAATATTTTCTTCTAGCATCTTCGGCTGAGAAACAAATTTTCTGAATGCAATTCATTCTTTACTTCAATATTTTGAAGTTGAATTGCAATTTTAGATGAACTAAACATTTTTTCCCTCTCAATAGACGAACAATGAATTGGCGATCATAAGAGCTGAGGAGCAATGGTAGATCGCTGCATGCTTAAGTAAAGATGGAAACTCTTCAGATCTTTTAATTATTGACTATATGGTAGAACGAGACCTACTAGTTAATTTTATTTCATGTTAAACCTTCTTTACGAAGATGTAAAATTTGCTTTCTTACGGAAAAGGAAGTTCCTAAAGATTTCCGTCTCATTACTAAGAATTACACTTCAAAGAATCAAATTTCAAATTAATTGCATTTGAATTTGAAAATTTATTTGAATTAATTTTTAATTTTTAATTTTTAAGCCTTTAAAATATTTTATAGGCTGTTATTTTTAAATGATTGTAAATCACAACAAAAAAATTGCATTTTTTGCGTGTAAATAAACTTTTACGACTTCAAAATTTATTAACTATTGGTTTAAGAACTGACATGAAAAATATATAAATATTCTGATTATTATTTTGAAATTCAAAAAATTCACATAATTTTGAAATTTCTGACAAATGTTTCTACTATTAAATAGAAACTTCTTTATAAATCTTATGAAAACTTTACACACACGTATATACATATGGTGGTTTTGTTAAACAATTTGATCGTGTTTTCTATGAAGCACATGATATTTTCATGTATCAAATACCATTGTGGGTTTTATTGCGTTTCTAAATCATTTCTTGCTTTTGATTTTTGTAGTGACATAATGTGTTTTGTAGTGTTATATATATATATATATATATATATATATACGGAGAAATATGTTCTGTATTTATACAACCACATTTAGGGCAGAGTTTCCCTGATAGGGAAAGTAAAACTGACTGTATGAAAACCAAATAACTCATTGTTCTTCGCCTACCTTCTTTTTTGGGACAGTTACATACTTTTTCGAAATCTATTTCTTAATACTTTTAATAGCAATTGCATTTTAAATAAAATTCAACGAAATTGACCAGAAATAATGCAAAATCACTAATTAGTAATGACAAATAGCTGTAACAGTATTTTTACAGAGAAGTAAAAATGTTGACATCGATGAAGTTTAGTAAATCGTATGTTGTGATTGATATAAAACATAGTCTTTTTCCAATGCACTTGTTTTTTTAACCTTGGTGCGCGAAATATGCTAATCTAACCATACGCAACTTGATTAAAGAAAACCACTCAGGTGAGGTATTCGCTAAGGGCGTAATGCGCTTTTAAATAGTGATTCTTCCTGAAATAGGACGTTTCAACCTCCTGCCAAGAACGACGGGAAAAAATCAATAGCAGTCAGCACAGGATGTTTTGAATAAGTTTCATTTTCATTATTTCGTTCAGAATACTCTTCCCATGTCATCTGGGCGTAATAGTCTTCATGGCGATATAATTAAGATCTTAATAATTAACTTAATCTAATAATTAGCTTAATAATTAACTTAATCATTTGCATGGAGAGTCATTATTTGTTGGAAACACTGTGAATTAATGCGAAAAAATGACGTAGGCACCTAAATTCCTCATTCGTCATAGAGACAAAATGTTTTTTAATAATGTATAAATAATAAATAATGTCCAAATAATTAAAATCATAAAATCGAGACTAAACCATTTAAATTGTTTGTTTTTACTGTCAGTAAATATATAGTAGTTATTTCATTATAAATATTTATAGTATAATCATTACATAATAGTATAATTATATGAGTAACGCTGAATAAGGTAAAAATGGAAAATCAAAGTAAAAGCACTTAAGAGGAGAAATAACTAGTTCTTGATGTCTTAAATGAAGATAAACTTTCTCAAAAGATGGTGTGAATTCATAAATTTAAAGAAAGCAAGTTAGAGTATTAAGCAGGCAGAAACCGAAAACAATTTTTGAACTCAACATCAGAGAGAATTTTTCATTGAGTAAAAGCAAATCTTAAAGCAAATGTTAAAAATGTTTCAAGTTCTTCTAGAACTTAGTTAAGTCTGCTTTTTCTGAAACTGTATGCAGAGTATTAAACATAGATGGCTATAAGAACTGGGGAGAACAGAAAAATACTTTTATTAGTAAATGGAACGAGAGCAAAGAATCATTTTAAAGTGCAACGACTTTTGGAGTTATCAGTTGTCAAAGAGTTATCAGTTATCTATTTGAGTTATTTTCAGTGATAAAAGTCACTTCACTATTTTTGAAAGGGGAAAATGTCGTACAGTGTGATGTAAATCAAATACTGATCTCTGTTCAAATACTGATTTATGTTTATTGTCTGTTTAAAAGTTCAACCTCAACTATAAAGCATGGAGGTGGGTTATTGATGGTTTGGAAGTATATGTTAGCAGTAAGAATGGGAAAGTTCTTTTACTAATAAAACTTGAACCTGTTTGTATATATAGAAGATAAATGTGCATGACAGAGCTGTTAATTGAGCTGTTGTGTACTGACAGTGCAACTGAATTGAGTAGAAAATCATCAAGAAAACGATTTCAATAACACAGATTACAAAATACAAATAATGCTGAGTCATTGCAAATAACAGCTTAAAAACTACTGCACTTCCTGAATCTCAATGTTAAGTATAATTCGTGGTGAAATAAACTCTTCTTCAAGTACAACTTTTAATTATAATGTTTTCAAATTTACATTTGAAAATAATTGAAGATTATGTTCGGTATCTATATTCAGATACTATGTTCTTTTTGATAAATAACTTTTAAAAAATATTTATTAATTTCTCTTATTTAATAAACATTTTTAAAACTGTTTTGCATTTAATTCCATCTGTATCTTTTATTCCATTATTTTTGATAAAACTTAAATTTTAGAACATCGCAGATCTGATCAGATAATTTTTCATTTTAAATGACGATTTAAATATAAAAGATATAGTGAGATTTTTTCATTTTCAACAAATCGCGTTATTAATATTAATTTTAATGAATTATAAATGCGCTTTACGATTTCTCTAATCCAAAATTTAGAGACCGCAATAATGGGTTTTCCAAGACTGTATAATGAAGTGAAATCTCATTCAGCCAAAAGAATATAAAATTATAAAATGGTGTTTGAAAAGGAACCTTCCGAACAGGCAATATTAAAATAAAGCAGCTGCCAAGTCTTGACATAATCTTCGACTCCCATCAATCATATGATTACTTGAACAAACGATTATCATTTATATGATTATGAACAAACGATCGTCAACAACGATTACTTGGAATATCATGGTTTCCATGTGTTCGCACGCTTTAAAAATTTGTAGGAAAACCGCTGTGGCTTGGAAATGAAAACAAATATAAAGTCCAATATTTTTTTCATATCGTATTTATGTGATTTTGAATGAAACCGGACAATTTTTTAAAAATATGAACTCATTTTCTTTCTATCGAAATGAAAATTCAAAGTGGGCGATAAAGAACAAGTCACAAAAGTGATCGCACACAGTAACGTTTTTGAATAAATTGATCAATGAATTTATGGTCTGTAACTCTTTTTTTATTTTAAAAATAGTGTATTTATTTGCTGCTTACTTCATTACATTTTATTTATTATATAAAAATGGCTCGTAGTTGTAAGGAAATAACGAACAGCATTCCAAAATTGATTGTTTTTCATCATAGTTTTGGTAAGTAAGTTTGGGATATCTTAAATTAGTAAATTTATGTCATCTTAACACTTTAAAGAACAAAATCGGATCGAAAACTAGGTAAGAAAAGGATAACAGTGAAAAAGTTAATTCAACGTGATTAGAGATTTTTAGTTATAAAATTCAGGACAAATTCACGTTTGAGTTTTGTAAAAGTTTCTCCAGAGTTATTGAAAATTTTCTTCAATTTCACCTGAAACTGTTAGATGAGTGTTCATATAAACAGGATAACATGGCGTTCTGCATGATGAAAATTTTCTGTAAGGGTGAAAAATAGAAAAATTAGGTTTTCCGTCACGAAATTAACGATAAATAAGTCAAAATGTATTGGAATCCTATTTGATTTAACACGTAACACACACGTAAAAGCTAGTTTAAATAATACATTGTGATTACTTTGACATTTCAACAGTTTATGTGAAACATTTCATTAATTTTTATGAATCATAGATGTGAATTGTATTTCCTCCACTTTAATATTCAGAAATAGCTACATCAGTCACAATAATGGATTTTCAAAACATTTTGTCACTTCTGCAAAAACTACATCAATAAAAAACGTTTAACTAATCATTTTTAAGCTTACTTATTATAAAAATCTAATCAAAACTTAAAAAGCATTTTAAATGAATGTAATATCACAAATCAATTTTTTTGTTTGCTTTTTATACATAAATAAATTATATTTTTCTATAAATAAAATTATATATATATATATATATATATATATATGAGAGTGCACGTGAGTGTTTTATACAGTTGGTGAGTTTTTGCGTGTGTGTTTGCGTATTTGTAATCCTCAGGCAAGTTATAGTAAGTACGAGAAGTCTGCTGTCAAATTATACTAAGTACAAGTTGCTCGTTGCCCTCCCAAATCTGTAGTAAAGTGATCTTCTAAGCTACTTATTGTTTCAGTAATGTTTCGTGTTAAATCCCACCTGCAAGAAAGAAAAAGGGTCAATTTATTAAATCCTCTAAATTGGTTGAATGACAATTCTGAAAACTAAGAATATATTTCAGCGTTCTTTTTGTGGACCTGCAATTCTTGCAATTTCTACCAGTAAGCAATTCTTCATTCTAATGTTCAAAGTAAGCCACTCTTCTGATATGGCAGCCTATTTTATGGGTTTATGCTCATTATCATGAATGTTGAAAAATTCACTAAGGTATTATTTTTTATCTCTAATAATACTCTTTTTGTCCGATTCATGGACTAGTGTGCACCTATTGCAAGGCTCAAACAGCTGGCAGTCCCTTGCATTCACAACTTTCAGAAACGAGTATTTGCCAATGTGTACAAAAGTCTCATCACCAATCAGGTTGCTTTCTGGGAGGGTTTTGGCTTAGGCGGCATTCAGGAATTTTTTTATTTTTTATTTTTCTATCTTACAATGCTGAAATGCGGGCGAGTTACTCCTAAAAGTCCTTCTGAAATAATAGTTCACAATAATAGTAATAATAACAATAAATAATATCTCTTCTCAAAGACCCCTTTTTTTCATTACCTATCGGATGGTTGTTATACATAAGTGGAACTTGATACCTGAATATACGAGGAATACGAGGAACTTGAATATACGAGGCCTACTGATGGACAAAGAAAAAAATATGATCCTTGTAATGATCGGTTATGAATTAAAAATAAAATAAAATGTGTTTGATTCTGTAATAAATTTATTGAAACTATTTGCTTTCCACTAAATATTTGTAAAAATGCAGAGTATCATTAAATGAATGCACACTTTCATATCAATGCTTTGTTTAGAAACCTTCATCTACGTTAAATAATGATATCCGTAACAACTCTATTACAAACTTAAAGATCGGTAAAACCTAAATTACTTATAATTCTGCTATTGCACAGTTTTTCATACATGAATTTTTAATAATACGTTAAGTGATTGTATTTTTTATGGGAAAAAACCAAACAAGCTATAATTTTTGCGAAATACTGGTAGTGTGTACAAATTCTGTATTTTTTCTGTATGTTTATCATAGTAATAAAGAATTCTCTGTTTATGGAACAGGTGATCTAAGTTTAATTTGTTTCTGAATAGGAAATACTCAGCATTAATACAGTAAATGTACAATTACAAATGTGCAAATTAATACAATACAATTTAATTGAGTAAGTGCGATTGACCATGAAAGACAAAATCGAACCATGCCTCAATTTCCTGAATCATTAGTGAATTTTATATGGTATTACATTGACAAACTATTCACATTATATCTGCCAGTTTGGATTCTGATTACGAAATGTATGGGTAGGAAGAATTAAGGCGTATGAGTATTAGAAATGCATGCGTAGGAGTATTTGCAGTTTTTTCACGGTTATTATTGCTGTTTCGTCTATATTGCAGATTCGGTTTTTGCTGAATTTGTAAATTTCAAATACTGCTTGTACATTTTTAAAACAGTTTTCGACCCTCCGTGTTAAAATCAGAGACAGGGTTTACGCTTTTCAGTTCGGGTGTTATTAATGATATGGACGGATTGCATTTAAGACATAATGCCAGTCTATCGTTTTCGATTTATTGAAATCTTTTCTTTGTTTCATTGGCTTCAGGAAAATTATAAACCAACTTTTGAATGTCAAAATGGTTAATTCTATAAAATAGTCTGGTTAACTTCAGAGAATATTTAGTAAGTTCTTTTGGGGGAGGGAAGAAAACTGTCTTCCACCAAAAGCGATTTTTCGATTTCGGTTGGATTGATTTACTTCGTCTCTTAAGGTGGATTCAGCGATTCCAAAATATTTCTTTACTTTCCTGATCTTTCGGTCTTCCTACCAAACCTCTTCAATTCCTGCTTCCAAATAAGCCTTAATCCATGATTGCTAATTAGTACATTGCGTATAATTTCGCACTTCAATTAAATATACATAATACCTGTTGGATAAAAGAGTTTTGGTACAGAATAATAATTCGAATCATTTTTTGCTATGGGGTTATACCGCAGACCAGTTGCCATGGTGTGATAAATTGTCCCAAACATTCATTCAACAGATTTTTGTATCGATTGAAAGTGGCTGAAGTGGTGCAAAAAATTGGTATAATCTAATGAAAGTGCCTGATAATATTTACAGATCGAAAAAAAAAAAAACTGAGGCGCTGAAATTGTAAGGAAGATGTCGATTAATTTCAGATTCGAGCATGTTTTAACAGTAAAGAGAAAGAAGAACTCACCTTCTTCTAGAGAGGCTTAATATAACACAATTTCTTTCCATGCTATTCCAAAGATATCCCATTACTTTTAACCACGAAAACAGTGGTATGCAGAATTGCCCACTGTCCTGTTATTTCCCCGTCCTATCCTATATCTTATTTGGTACTAGCAGATATGACCCTACATTGCCCGACTACAGAAAACAGTACATATTTATTTTGGCAATTTTTATTATGAAAAAACAAACAATATATTAATAAATTTATTGAGGTAAAATACCCTCAGTTTGTGGAATTCAAACTCTTCAGAAGTAATTTTAAACATTATCACATTACATAAAACAAACAATTTACTACTATGCATATGAAACGCTAACATATTTTATTAACGATTTATTATACAGTTATAAAAATAAATATATACCTACTTACTGCATTTATACTATTTTTGTAGTTTAAAAACCTAATTTAATGAAAGCATATATAAGTCAGTCATTAAACAACATCATTTAGACTTTATTTTTATACTAATAATACAATGTCAAATTTTTGTAATGTAATACAAAGGCTAAATCAAAACTTGACAAATTTCTTCATATAATAATCCATTCTCTTCTAAAATCGCACACTTCAGCAGTTATTTTGGAGAGTGTTTTATACCCGTTTTATAAAAAATAAAATATAATTATATATGAATAATATTCTTAAAGTAACAACACGTTTTCAAAACATTTTTTAAATAATTCAGTAATGTTTTACCATAAATTAATTATAAAATCCTGTATGCATATATCTTTCTATATGAGATCTTATTTATTATCAATTTGAAAAAACTGAAATAATTCCTAATTTTAATATAAATATAAAAAAATAATAAACAATAATAAACTATATAAACATAAAATAGACACAATACATTTCAAAAATAAAATAAATTAATAAATTTTTTGTGATCAAGGAAATCAATTCATCATAATCTATTTTGTGAATCTGTAATATAAAAAAAGAATACAAGAAATAAAGTATATATAAAAATAAAATAATTAATATTATTTACATTAGATTGGGGTATTAAAATATATCTTTTTACAAAGATTATTATAAATGGTTAAATTAAAAAGGATGCTTTATTTATATATTTTTATATTTACCCATTTCGGGTAGTTTTTTTTTTTTGGGGGGGATTTCTGAAAATGATACTGAATTCAAACTGAAATAAATAAATTATCTTGTTGGTGTAATTAGAATTTTTATTATTCCAGAGCCTAAGTAACGCGCTTATGACGTAAATAATACACTCATGTCCATAAATTAAGGATAATGAAGTTCAGGCAAAGAAAGAGACAGAAGCAAAACTAAATTTGACTTATTTGTCAAGTCTATTTATTAAACAAAAGGTAAACAGCAAAAAAAGATGCTATATGTTTGACATAATTAATAAAAATTGCGATTTTTACTCCCAGGAGCAAATTTAAAAAAAAAAGAACCTATTTACAAAAAAAACAGTATAACATGGTTAGTAGGATGGTTAATATGGAGTATGTCTCCCGGACGATGCAATACAGGCCTTACAACGCCTAGGCATGCTGAGTATCAAATTATCCATCTGATCTTGGGGAATATTACACCACTCATCAAGCAATGCCCTCCGAAGTTCCGGTTGACGGGCTGCAATTCGTCGGCCAAGCATATCCCACACATGCTCTATTGATTCAAGTCCGGTGAGTATGCTGGTCAATCCATACGGGTGATATCTTCCAATTGAAGGCATTCGTCTACAATGTTTGCACGGTGAGGATGGGCGTTGTCATCCATAAACAGAAATTCAGCACCCATTGCGCCCCGAAACAAACGTACATGTTGTTCCAGAATGACATCCTGATAGATGTGGCCTGTGATCGTTACACTCTGAACATGCAGGTCAGTTCTGGAACCAAGAATAATTCCTTCCCTAACGAGCCATCCTGCACCACCGTAACGGTGTCGTTCAATGGTGTTCTCTTGGTGGTAACGGGCACCTGGCGCTCTCCATATGAAAGTCCGGCGAGAATCAGACTGCAAACTAAACCTGGACTCGTCGGAAAACATCACACCAGACCACTGTTGCGGTGCCTACAATGCATGCTCTCTACTCAAGGTTAATCGCAGGCGACAGTGAGTTGCGGTAAGTGGAAGACATCTGACAGGCCTACGAGCATGACCAATGTGCCCTAAGCGTCTGTACACGGTCTGCCTTGAAACTGTCGTAGAGGTAGCTGAAGAGAGCTGACGAGACAGGTCTGATGCTGTGCTCCGTCTGTTTCTTTTGGCAGTAACTGCTAAATACCGGCCCTCATTCGGCGTTGTAAATCGGGGGCGACCTGTGCTGTAACATCTACTCACATTACCATCATCTTGGAATCGTTGCCAAAGCCTGGAGATGACACTCTGGGCGATTCCAAGTTCCTCGGATACTTCCAGCTGGGTACGTCCACATTCCAGACGTCCGATAATTCTACCACGTAAAAAATCATCCAAATGCTTCCTTTGTACCATAACTATGCGGTTATTGCACTGAAAGGCTTTTAAAGCGCTTGTGAACAATTTTACTTCTTTGCTACCATTCCTTATATACCCCTCTCTTACACTCGTCATTGTGACGTACTATCCGCGCCATCTGGTGGTTTCCTGTAATTTGCATATTCTTCTTCAAGATGTGTGTGATAATTCTACAGGGGAAATTTTTATTTTAGAGTTCAATTTCTGTGTGATTCTGAATTATCCTTAATTTATGGACATGAGTGTATGTAGTTAAAATTTCATGATAATCGATTAAAGGGTGTGGCAATCCATAAGGAGCATACATAATTTCACTTTTATGGTGTAGAAAGTAGCCTATATTTTAAGCGACTATATCATGAAAATGTATAAAAAATTTCATCCTAATCAGATACATTCGTAATGAGTTATAGATGGACAAACCGACAAAGAACCTACAGATTTATATCATAGTATAGATATAGATATTTATTTAATTAAAAAAAGAACTTTTTACATTTTTTTTTCTTAATTCCAGCGCTCAACAATACTTGTGACATAAATAATACGTGGTTAAAATTTCATGATCTTCGGTTTAAGGGTGTAGCAGTCCATAGGAATATAGAAACATTGTTTTAATTTTATATATTATATACATCAATAGATAGAAAGATAGATAGGTAGAGAAAGAAATTGTTCTGTTTTCTTGATTGTTACCAAAGTCTTTATCCAAAAAGGCCTAAAAAGCATTTCTGATATTAAATTAAAATCTTTTAAAATAATTTCATTTGAAAATAATACATATAATAATATACTTATTTCATTTCTCAAAAAATATGTTTAACAAACAAAATGAAAAAAATATAAACGATTTCTTAAACAAAATAAAGCTAAAACAATGCTTTAAATACAAAATAATGATTTTTCTTACTGAATCAACTTACGCTTTATTTTCTGCTTTAATAAAACTGCTTTATTCACATTTTTTAAAGGAAGAAATTGTTTTAAAACTTCTTTAATCACTTTCTTCAAAGCAGATATTTTACTGAATGAGTAAATTCTACATAATTCCTATAAACGAAAGACAAAAATAAAGCCTGCTCTTCATTTCACAGCCGTGACACAGTTTCTAAACAAATAATCTGTCAGTTTTCTGTTTGCTTTGCTGTAATAACATTGAAGAGGTTTGTTTTCTTATTTCATTTAGCTTGTGTTGAAAGATACACGTGCCACGGTAGTAGACATTCATGGTATCATTTTTGTTTTTGTTTTGTCTCTGACTGCAGCTGCTCTTCTCATTGTAAGACAGATTATTCTACATTTCACAGAATCTAAAGGATTTGATTATCTACATTGGAACATCCTCACTGTTTTTAGTTAAACGAAATCACTGTCATAAAACACATATTTCTCCTGAGATCTATTTCAAAGACAGAGACAAACAGGTTCGTGAAAAAAAAAAAAAAAAAAATACGATAAATTGAAATAAATACGATAAAAAATAAAGTAGTTAAATGTAGCTGTGAATTGAACTTTGAAGTCGGGGCTTCCCATAAAATAAACGGTAGAGACTTTCTGATCTCTGTAATCTCTTAAAATATTATATATGTATATGTAGTACATATAAAACCAGCGATCATTCAGAAAAAATTAAATTTACGATTTTATTTTTACCAATGTTCCCTTAAATAAAGTAATTCTTAATCAAGGTCTCGTGAGTTTGAGTAAGAAAAAAAAAAATAAGTTGACGATCTTTATTTTCGTTGACCTTAATTAAATTTAACATTTCTCATTAATTAACACTTTAAATTAAAATAATATTGATAGTATCTGTGATTACTAACAAACTGTTCCACATCACATGCATTACTTATTTTGCAAGTGTTTCCCTATCTTGTACATAAATATTATGTTAATATGTTTCTTTTTTTTTTTTTTTTAGCTACATTTTAATATAGGGATTTATTTTGTGCATTTCCAAATAATAATCTTCAAAATAATATAAGTTCATGGTCTTTATTTTATAAAAAAGTCCGTGGTGCAAAAATTAAAAAAAAAAAAAATTATTGTTATATTTATTTGAGCGACATTGGCAAAAGTTGGACATTACTACTGTGCCCAAAAAGTAAGACCAATTTTTATTTTTTTTCAAAAACTTTTTATTTATTCTTCCAAATTTATTTCATCACCTTCAAAATGATCCCCTCTTGACACAATGCACTTATGCCAACGTTTTTCCAATCTTCAATGCATGCTAAAAAGTTATTGGCCGGGATGGTCTTCAAAGCGCGTCGATTCACGTTGAATCTTTTCAATCGACTCAAAACGGTACCGCCGGAGTGATCTTTTGAGTTTAGGGAATAGCCAAAAGTTTCACGGTGCTAAATCAGGTGAATACGGTGGTTGTGGAACGATGTGGGTTTCATTTGCGGCGAAAAAGTCACGAAGATGCAGTGTGAGCTGTCGTATTATCGTGATGCAAAAACATGAGTTGTCTTTCCATAAATGTGGTCCCTTTTTGCGAATAGCTTCAAGCAAACGACGCATAACACTCAAATAATATTCCTTGTTGACAGTTTGGCCCAGCGGAAGGAATTCATAATGCATCACATCAAGGTAATCGAAGAAAACAGTCAACATGACCTTGATTTGTGAGCGACTTTGGCGTGCTCTTTTCGGTCTTGCTTCACCTTTGTCACGATATTCGCTCGATTGATCGGTTGTTTCCGGGTCGTAAGCATAAATCCAAGTCTCATCTCCATCTCTCATGCTGCATTTAACATGTCCCGATAGTCAGAAAGCATTGTTTCACACACTTCAACGCGACGATGCTTTTCCAAAAATTCAGTGTCTTCGTTACCAATCGAAATTTGACGCGTTTGAGGCTCAAAACATTTTTTAGAATGGAATTGCCCGATCCTTTTGAAATTCCAACATCATCAGCAACGTCCCTAATTATATATCGACGGTTTACAAGTACCAAATCTTTAATTTTTTGGACGTGAACTTCGTCGGTTGAGATTAATGGTCGACCAGAGCGCTCTTCGTCTTCAACGCATTCTCTGCTTTCTTTGAACTGTTTATACCACTTGTAAACATTTCTTTCCGATATAGGAATGCTCACCAAAAGCCTTCTGCATTTTCTATACGTTTAGCACGAGAATATTAATTCTGAAAACAAAATTTAATGCAAGTCCTGTGCTCAATTAATTCAGACATTTCAAAAATCGCCGAAATCACTTTTAACGTCTCACAAAGCCAACCGTAACTCAAACATTAATAAATAATTTGACGTCAAATTTCACACAGATGTCAAGGGCAGTACCAACAACCTGAAAAAAAAAAAAAAAAAATTAAATTCTATATACCCTGAAATTTAAATTGAAAATTGGTTTTACTTTTTGGGCGCGGTAGTAAATCTGCAATCACTATTCATCAAATTTAATTGTTTGATTTTTAAAATTTAATCAGTTCAACCGTATTTTATGCCTAATTTCGATCATACTACAATAACTAAATTATACTTAAATAATTAAAAATATGCATGGAGTATTATTTTCTAATTTCGTGAATTTTTTTTATTGCCGGAAACTTTTTTTCTTAAGGTAACATCGGAATGTTGTACTATAAGGATATATTTTTTATATTACATAATTAATATGCAATTTACAATTTTTATATTACATAATTTTCTTTGATTAAGTCCAACAACAAAAAATCAATGCTTTTAGTGAAGAGGCATTCTAAAAATTTATATATTTTTGTAATGTATTTTACTAAAATTTCTTTACCATTAATCATTATTTTTAGAGAATACTAGAATATTATATTATATACTACACAATATAATATTAATGTTTCTTATATTTACAATTATATTTCGGGAACTTATTTTTTAAACAATATATTTTATCTACAACGTTAATTACAGTCGAGTTCAAATCTTTAAAACACTCTTGTATCATTTTTAGCACAACACTAATCATTCAATCAATTTTGTTTTAAGCATACATTTGAATACAATTTTTCATTCAAAAGGATTTTTTTTTACATTTTATATATCTGAACATTTTTTTATATTCTACATAAAAGTCCCTGTAGTATATGAAAGTATTTTTCAAATTTATTCCCTTATATTTAAGATACTTTACTTCTCTTTTTTTCATATAGCTGCTTTTTTTTTAAATTTTGTTTCTGGAGAAGTTGCCTTCTTATTTATGCTTTGATTTGAAACTATTATGATTAATTCCCTGTAAAATGAAGCATTATGGATCAGCTTCAAAAGATTTTCTTTTAGACTAGTTTCAATTTGCTAACTTTATTTTCTATATCTTTACTGTCTTAATTTCTATATCTTCAAGACTTCATAAAAGTCATATACACTTGAAAGAAATGGTTCTACTTTATGTTTTTTTTTTTTTGTTGTTATTGTACAAACAGTGCACTTATAACAGTATCAGTAACTATGTTCGATGAATTGAAATTTCCAGGAGTTTTTCTAATTATAGGGGAATGTTTCACAAGTTTCTATAAATAAAGATTTTACTACAATACATTTAGTAATCATGATATTCAAATTTTCTCCATATCTCTTTAAAAATAACTATTTTTTGTTCATTTTTAGGTTATTTTTTTTTTTAACTTATACACAGCAGATTTTCAAGGAAAATGTTTCTGAGAATTACAGGCTTATTTCAATATGGCAGTTATTTTACTTCCGTGTTTTCAGGCGTTAATACAAAAATCCCGTGTATTTATTTTTAAAAAAATAGTTGTTTTACAATTTTTTGGTGGCTACTTAAGTTATATGAATTTTGTGCAAGAAAAAAAAAAAAACTTTGTCAAATTTTATCATTACTATTCTAATGCAGAAAATGATTTCATTTTAAAAATATTTATGCGTTGTGTTGTTGTAATAAAAAAATATTTCTCCAGTCAAATTGAAGTTTTGGGTATAAGGAAAAATTTAAAATTTCACCGTTATTGTTTTAAGACAAAATGAATTCAAACATAAACATTTTATACATTTGTCGCTAATAAATCATTGAATGTTCTTGAGATATTTTTTTTTTTTTTGTTGTTGTTGAAAATCAGTTTTTTCGTATATTTTTAAAAATGGCATATTTTCAATTTTTCGTATATTTTAACAATTACCCTCATAACATGCGTCAAACAGTTGTCAGTATTCGAGTTAAAAAAATAATTTTTATTGGGCAAAAATGGTTTATTTTTATTCTTTATTAGGTTTTTTTTTTTTTTTTTTGCATGCTCTACATTCAAAATTTAAATAGTCTATTATTAGTCATTAATATTGTTAGTACTAGAGCATTTAAATGTTTGAGAGCTCATGAAAAAAAATCTTTTTTGCAAAGAATTTCTTCGTTATAGAAGACAGTTATGAGTGATATCCCTGAATTTCTTTAGACAAAAGATAAGGTCGACAAAAATTATTTATCCAATAAAATTTCTCCATTTAACTCAAATACTGACGGCTGTTTGACGCATTTTATAAGAGTAATTTGTTAAAATATACAAAAAAAATTGGAAATATACTTTTTTAAAATGCAGGAAAAATTGAATTTCAATATTAAAAAATTATCTGAAGAAAATTCTTAG
Source organism: Caerostris extrusa (assembly GCA_021605095.1). Classification (NCBI taxonomy): domain Eukaryota; kingdom Metazoa; phylum Arthropoda; class Arachnida; order Araneae; family Araneidae; genus Caerostris; species Caerostris extrusa. Next base: position 235,961 of record BPLR01004091.1, on the reverse strand, counting down.
ATTTATTCACGACAAATGTATAAAATGTTTATATTTGAATTCATTCTGTCTCAAAACAATAATGGTGAAATTTTAAAGTTTTTTAAAAGTTTAATATGAAAAAAAGTCAAAAAGTTTAATATGAGTGGAAAAAATTAAATTTTTATTACAACCGCACATCGTAAAATTATTTTTTTATTACATAATCATTTTTAACATTTTTAACAAACTGAAATAATTTTCTGATTAGAACAGTAATGATAAAATGTGACAAAGTTGACATTTTTCTCTTGCATAAAATTCATATAAATACATAAATTACAAAAATGGTAAAACAACTATTTTTTAAAAAGAAATACCCGTGGTTTTTGTATCAGCATCTGAAAACACAGAAATAAAAAAAAAACTGCAGTATTGACGTAAGCCTTTATCGCTAAAGAATATTTTCCTTGAAAATCTGTTGCGTATAAGTTAACAGATTTAAGAGATTATTATATTAACAGAAAAGTTATTTTTAAAGAGAGAAGAAGAAAATTTGAATATCATGATTATTAAATGCATTGCAGAAAAATCTTTATCAATAGAAAATTATGAAACATTACCTGATAATTAGAGAAACTCCCGGAATTTTCAATTCATCGAAAATAGTTACATGAGTGCACAGTTTGTACAAAAAAAAAAAAAAGTGAATCAATTTTTTTCAAGTGTATATGACTTTTATCAAAGCGAAGATATAGAAAATAAGAGAGTAAAAATATAGAAAATAAAGTTAGCAAATTGAAGCTAGTTTGAAAGAAATTCTTTTGAAGCTGATCCATAATACTTTAATGATCCATTTTACAGACATCCAAAAACATGAATAATCATTGCATTAATAATCAATATTTTGAGAAAGTAACTCCTCCAAAATAAAATTTAAAAAACCCAGCAATATAAAAGAAAAGTAAAGTATCTTAAATATAAGGGAATTAATATGAAAAATATTTTCATATAGTATAGGAACTTTTATTTATAATATAAGAGTGTTTAAAAATATATGAAATATGAAAATATGAAATGAAAATTGCGTTAAAAAATATGCTTAAAATTGATTGAAGGATAAATTTTGTATTAAAAAAGGATACAAGGGTTTTTTAAAGATTTGAATATGACTGTATTAAATGTTGTAGATAAAATGTATTGTTTAAAAAAATTATTTCCCGAAACGTAATTGCAAATATACGAAAGGTTAATATCACATCGAATTGTGTATAATATAACATTCCAGTATTTTTTTAAAAATGATCAATGGTAAAAATTTTTAGTAAAATACAATAGATAAACATATAAAGTTTTCTGAATGTATCTTCATTGAAAGTGGGTAAATTTTTTTTTAGGACATAATCAAAGAAAATTGTGTATTAATAAAATTGTTAAGTATTGAAAACTGAAAAATATCAAAATTGTTAAGTATTTATCAACACATTTATAATCTTATCTTAAAAGTGTTATTTATGAAATGAATCTTTGGCATAGCCGGGGAGGGGGAATGGACACCTTTAATAACTTTGTAATTTTCATTAGATCTTCACATAAGAGGTATCGTTAGAAATGAACTAGGAAACTAATTTATAAATTTATGGTGCAATGAAATTGATTAACAAAATTAATTAACACGATCAATGAATCGAAATTTTTCCTTTACGGAAATCGAGATTTTTAACACAATAGATTTATTTCATGAACAGAATGTCACAAATTTTTGTGTCAAAATTCCTGCAACTTTAAGTTATGGAAAAGGAACTATCTATAAGATTACATTCCTTTCATTCCTTAACTGAATATTATGTTATAGTTTTCTTGTTACAATTATTATGAAGAAAATTGCTTGATTACATTAAAAAACTTTTGTAAACAATAAAAATGCTTGAAATTGTTTATTTAATTAGTAATAATTACGCATCTTTATTATTTTAACGCAATTATACCATTTAAATTCAATAAAAACTTCAATGACACCTCCTATGAGCAATGAATGGCTAAAATGTTTATGAGATCGTCCTATAAAATTGAGACATTTTTTTTTATTTGTAGGTGTCTTCATTTTTTAAGTCAATGCCATCTAATAACTGTCAATGACGATTGCTCTTTGTCTTTCTATATTACCAAATTATTTAATGAACTTTAATTCAAAGCAGCCCTATTAAGTATTGATTAATTCAACTCAACAATTACTCCAACCGATAGGTGTCGTCGGGAGTACAAAAAAAAAGCTGAGCTTTCTTCTTGTACTGGTTATATGTTGCTAATTGATGAAGTGAAATGATTTCTTTCATGATTGCGGTTAAATATAAACCTGTTTAAAATTAAAATTTTAAACAGGTTTATATTTAACCGCAGTTTAAATGAGAGAATTTGAGAGAGAATTTTTACCAAAGGATTTTTTAACTTTTTAGAAAGGAATTGTATAAAAGATTAATTGTTTAGTCTTTTTTAATTCTTTTAACATAATTTTCCTTAAAAATAATTTATATACGAAAGTTGTGTTAAGTGGAATTATTAAAGACAGCTAAATTGGATTAAAAAGAATTTGACAGTATTATTTCAAATTATCATATAATTATTAATTTGTTCCTTTTTAAACAATTTATTCCGATGTGGAATTAATTCATAAGTAATTCACTTTTTATCAACTCGTTATTTTAAAAATGAAACAATATTTTAAAATTATTTGCTCATAAAAATTTCTAGAAATATTTTATTCGATTATTTTATAAATAGACTCCTCTTTTCGCAATAACGATACAGTTATTTTATATTTTATTCTTTTCAATATTCTTACTAACATTTATAGTTTGTTTTTTGTGAAATATATAGTTTGTTCTTATGATATTCGCAGTTTTCATATTTAAGGTTTTATTATGTTTATTCACTCGTATTATATTTTTATTTTATTTATTTTTATACTATTCCAATCTAAAGTTTTATTTATTTAATGTTTAAATAATATTCGCGTCATATTCTTTTTTTTTTCGCATTTTTGATTTTAAAGAGTTTTCTTAATTTTTATACCATATAAATTCGAAATTTTTTTTTTTTTTTTTTTTTTATCTAATTTTAGATTTCGTGGTTATATGAGATAAAAAATCCAGTTAAACTAGATATTATAATAAGTTTTCTTCTGAAATCTTTCTAATTACGAATTATGTAATGTTTTATCAACAGAGTGTGCTAAAATCACATATTCATACTTATTTTAATCTAATCTGCATAACTCCAGGCAATTTCTGCAAGTAGGCATTAAAACATAATGTATTTGTAATTTATTTGTAAACATAATAGTGTAAATATACAAGGGAATAATTCTTTAATTAGTATTCAGTAATTCAACTCAATATTTTTAAAATAAAAAAGCCCTGAAATATATATTTTTATCGTATAAAGTAAAATTTTACTTTACTTTGCGACAGAATAAGATTTGAATGCTATCGTTAAAAATAGATTATCTAATTAACACGTTTAGTTTCTGATGTAGCGGGAGCGTTTTTCAATTCCTTCTATTAGTTCAACATTCTCCCTATATATCTTGTTCAAATTTTCAATCGTTCATAAAATACGTTTTATTCATCCACTGAAGTTCAAATACATTTTTTAACTTGTAGCGGATGACACTTGATGTTAATCTAGTTTTTTCAAATATTAATTCATTAATTAAATTTAATTAATTAATTTTAGTTTTTTCAAATTTAAGTTGCATATATCTACCAATAGATGGCGCCAGCTAAACTTAAAAAAATGAATCAAAATTATTTATAAAGGACTTTCTGCAATAGAGTGAAAAAAAAAGTAGGAATTGACTTAAATTTTTTTTTTTTATATTACTTGTTTGAAGAACAAGTCTGAAAGCATGCTAACATTCCTAGGCTCTTTAAAGCTCTAATATCCTGAAAATATGCTTGAAATTATATAATCAATCCATTTTTATCTTATAATTTCACATAAGTAAATAAAAGAGAATTAAATAATTAAAGTGATAAAGATAACGAAACTTTTATTAAGTAGAGAGGGGGATTAGGAAAATGGTTAAGAGGTATTAAACAAAAATAAAATAAAACGAATAAATAAGGATATACGTTTCCATAAAATATTTCATTTTATAACATAATTGTAACTGACATTAACTTACTTTAATCGAAATCATTACAAGCTATTCTAAAATTATTTAATGGTATCGAATGAAATGTTGCTTTTTAATCTACGCAATTATAAGAATTTTTTATGTTTCAAAGATCAATTATAAAAACAATATGTGCTGATAGAAAACATATGGCTGTAGCATTAAATAAAGTTCAGAATATTTTAATCTTTGAGAATATTATTTCTGAGAAACATATTTTTTACTTTGACTCATGGCGCCATCTGATGAAAGAAATACAAATTAATTCTTTCTCTTTATATTACTCCAAATTGGGCAGAGGCCTAGGCGATAAAAAGTTTTTTTGTGTGATATTTACTATTTCTTTCTGACAGGCGACAACGGCCAAGAGTCTATCGCCTGTCAAAAGCATTATTGTTTACTTTGTTTTACAAAAAATCTTTTATCGTCTCGGTAGCCTTACCTCCTCGTGGTTCTGCCCGGCAACGGGTATATATTATCACTAATATATATACACGGCTAAAAAGGCTTTTTCGATACTAACTAGTTACAGTTAAATTTCCCTTACTAACATGAGCACTAGCGGTTTAACGTTTGAACAGGAACTGATCCATCGCTTTGGTATGGACGAAAATGAGGCTAATGAAACCATGAAAAAGCCAGTAGAATATACAGAGAACTTATGGATATAACCTATTATGAAAATTAAAAGCAGAGAATAAAAGTCACATGCGAGATCTTTTGGCTGAATTTATGGAAATAATCCATGTACAGGAAAAAGTCAATATATACCCTACTAGGAGCTAATGGCGAGCTAGAAAAACTTATTGAAAGGAAACCTACCTTTTCGGAGATTGTCAAAACTAACTTAAATAAACAAAAAGAATTTAAAGATAAAAATCAAAGCAGAAAAATAAGAGACCAATCCATCATAATCAAACCTATAGATGAGGGTAAAACCTCAATGTATACTAAAGACCAACTTCAAAAAAATATAAATATTAATAAAATAAACATAGGAATTAAAAAAAGTTAAAAATATTTCAAAAGGTGGACTTTACATAGAGACTACTAATAAGGAAGACATAGAAAAATTAACTAAAGAGATAGAGAAAATGAAAATACTAAGAAAAATATTTACAATATCTAAACCTAAACTGAAAAATCCAAAAATTATTTTTTATAATATATCTAGGGATACATCTGAGGATGAAATAATCAATAGCATATCTGACAAACATATAGAAGAACAAGAAAAAGATACTATTAAAATCGTCACTTCTTTTCAGGGAAAATTTGGCAGAAATTATATAATAGAACTTGGACCGAATTCATTTAACAATATTATTAACAATAAGAAAATCAATATAAATTGGGAACTGATACATTTCAAAGAATATCTAAAACCTCTCCAATGTTTTAAATGCGGACGTTTCGGCCACTCCTCTAAATTTTGTAAAAGCAATAAAGAAATCTGCACCAACTGTGGACAAGAAGAACATAACTGGAAAAATTGCAAAAATACAGCCAAATATAATAACTGCTGCTTTCACAATGAAAAATATAAGACCAATTTGATACTAATCATGGCTGTACTAATAATAACTGTAAAATTCTAGAAAAGGAAATTAAAAATTTAATAAGTAAAACAGACTATGGACAATAAAAATAATATACTAAATATTAAAGGTGCCCATATTAATTTAGCTAATTCTGTTTCAGCCATGACTCAACTTTACCAAACCATTATTAACCAAAATTTTGATTTTTATTCTCTTAACGAACCATATTCTTATAACAATAAAATTACAAACATTCCCGTTAACTATAAAATCTTCTCCTCGGATGATATCCCTAAGGCCGCGCTAATAATTAAAAATCATATTCAAGTGTTGGAAATCCTGGTCAGCACTGAAGTAGTTATTCTGGAGGTTAAATTTCAATTAAATAACTTTTTTTCTGGTCTCTATATATTGTCCACCAAGTAAAAATATTGATACCAATTTAGATACTCTCCAGGGATATATTCATAAATATAAAGACAATCAGTTTATAATCTGTGGAGATTTTAACGCGAAGTCCAGGTTATGGGGAAAACGCGACTTGGACCGTAGAGGACAAGAAGTAATTAACTTCTGTAATAGTAACGATGCTTACATTCAAAATAATCCAGACTCTCCACCTACCTATTCATCTAGTAGAGGGGAGAGCTGGATCGATTTAATTATTACTACTAACATTAATAATGACTTTCTGGTTGAAGTAACTGATGACATTAGCAATAGCGACCATAACCTTATAATCTTTAGCTGGAATACTAACAACGCAGGACCTAATAAAAATAGAATTAGTACTGATAAAATTAATTGGATCAAACTTAAAATTAATATGACCAATATACTTCAAAAACATATTAACAGACTAAATAATATTCAGATTAATAATATGGATCATTATATAAAAGATATTCAAGAAGATATAATTAACGGAATTACAAAATCTTATATCAATAATAATACTAAACAAAATAATAAGAAAAAAATGCAATTTGGTGGAATAATGATTTAAAAATTCAAAGATCTAAAACTAGAGCCCTTAGAAGAGCATTTCAAAAAGAGAAGGACATTAATATTAGAAATATCAAAATTCAAAAATTCAAAGAAAACCAAGCTATCTATAAAAAGAATATCTTAAATTGTAAAAGAAATTTTATAAAAAACTATATAAATAATATTACCACTAAAGGTATATTTGGTAAAAATTTCGACATTATTTCAGACAAAGTTAAAAATAATAATAAAAATTTCAAATTCATTGAAAAACCAGATGGAACTTTAACAACTACAATCAATGAAACCATTGAATTCATTTTAAATCACCACTTCCCGTATAAAAACTATAATAATTATGTTGACCCAAGTCCGATTTCCCCCTGGACTTCGTGGAAATTAATAATCAAGAAATTGAAAAAGCTATTTATAAAATAAAAAAAAAAAAAAAGCCCCTGGAATTGACATGATCCCTGGAGAGTTCATTAAAGAAATTTATTTAGTAAACAGAAACTGGTTTAAAGTTCTCTTCAACATTCTTCTAAGAAACGGCAAATTCCCTGGGCCCTGGAAAATTGCAAAAGTTGCTTTAATACCAAAAAACAATAATTTAAATTCTCCTTCTGACTATAGACCATCTGCTTACTTCCGACTTGGGGAAAATTTTATGACAGAATAATCTCTGACCGCATTAACTTTTTCCTATACATAAATAACTTTTTTAGTCCTAATCAATTTGGTTTCGTTAAAAATAAATCTACCATTTCGGCCATACAACATATTAAAAACTTTACCTCACAGGCCTTTGTGGAAAATAATATCGTCTGCTTAATTTCCATAGACATTTCTAACGCATTTAATTCTGTTAATTGGAATATTCTTAAAAATAAAATTAATAGCCTCCCTATTCCAACTTACTTAATAAATACTCTTTTTGATTTCTTAGACAATAGATATATTTGTGAAAATAACAACTTAAAATCATACAATAGGGGTGTTCCGCAGGGTTCCTGTTTAGGACCTACTCTGTGGAACATCTTTATTAATGAAATCCTTAAATTTAATCTTGGTAACAATATCGAAATACAAGCTTACGCAGATGACATTATTATTCTAATGAAAGATAAAGCTACTTACCTATTTAAAGAAAAAGCTCAAAGGCCACTTAATATTATTAATGACTGGATGACTAACAACGAACTTCATATAAATTATAAGAAAAGCAACTTCATTATTATTTCAAATAGAAAATACACCCATATCCCATCTATAAAAATCAACAATAATAAAATTAATTTTACTAAGGAACTCAAGTATCTGGGATTGATCTTAGACACTAAACTCTCTTGGAGCCCTCATCTAGACTATGTCAAAGAAAAAAATTTTTAAAATTCAACATAAACTTAATAGATATAGCAAAGTCACTTGGGGCCTTAAACCAATAGTTAAAAAGAAATATATGAAAAAGTTATTGAAAAAATTTTAACATATGGCTATCAAATCTGGTTTAAAAATTCAGTTAAACAAAACATTAAACTTAAACAAATCCAAAGAATTTCTCTGATTAATATTACTAAAACATATAGAACAGTTTCTACAGATGCTCTAAATATTCTAGCAGGAATTATTCCCATTGATATTAAATTAAGAAATCTTATAAAACTTTTTATATTGGCAATAATAATAACTTTTTAAACATAGATAATACTAACATTCTTAACAATGAAATAGACAATAACATAATTGAAAATTATCCACCCTGGAAAACTAATTCAATCCAATGGAACTTCTTTACTAACAATTACTCTAATACTATTTTCACTGATGGCTCTAAGAGAGATAATAAAACAGGTTATGCAATAGTTAACTTTCAAAATAATAAAGAAATTTTCTGCTCTATCAAAAGAATAAGTAACCATGCTACAATTTTCACAGCAGAACTACTGGCAATAAAAGAAGCAGTAAATCATATCATTAATAATAATTTTCCTGAAACTATAATAGTATCTGACTCAAGATCAGTTCTGGATGCTTTGAGTAATACTAATAATCAGGATAATAATATTCATCAACTAAAAGAAAAAATCATATCATATAATGGAAAAATTAAAATAGAATGGGTAAGGGCCCATGAGGGATTTGCCGGAAATGAAACTGCCGACAAATATGCCAAAGAAGCCACCCTTAAAGACCTTATTGACTATGATATAAAATATACAAAAATCCAGATTAAAAATAAAATAAACAAAGACATTAAAGCTGAATGGCAAAATTACTGGAATAATTCTGTTAAAGCAAGAGATCTCTTTGTATATTCCCTAAGGTAAATATAAAAAGAGTCTGTGGGGACTTCCTTTTAAACCAAATATTAACATCACATGGAGCTTTGGCGTCCTACCAGCACAGATTCTTTGGGAAACCAGGGATCTGTAGCTGTGGGGACGCTGAAGAAGATAGACATCACATGATATTCATCTGCAAAAAATGGAAAGAGGAAAGAAAAAAGGAATTCCCTGCAGACTACTTAAATCTCTCACTTAAAACTCTTCTTTTCAATAAAAATCTAGACTACTAATTAGAAGAATGATTGGAGAGAACTTCACTAACATTATAGAGTCTCTGGAGGGGTAGGATTTTCTTTTTGTTTTTGTTCTCTAACCCTGTTCTTTCGTGTTTTCTGTTCAAAAAAAAAAATAAAAAAAAAAATAAAAAAAAAAATAATAAAAAAAAAATTTACTAACCCATTTCTACTCTTTCATTGTTTCTAACCCCATTTCTACTCTTTCATTATTTCTAACCAAAAAAAAAAAAAAAAAAAAAAAGAAGGAGTATAAGGAAGAAAAGGAAGAGCCGATGAAGACATTTTGTGAAAAAGAAGTGGATATTTTGAAAGTGGATATTTTGGATACATCATGTTTGTTTCTAATGTTCTTTAAAAAAAAAAAATAAAAAAAAAAAATAAAATAAAATAAAATAAAAAAAAGGGAACGGCGGTTTCGATTAAATCTTCCACTTAATTTGTATTTCAATGAAGAGTCGGATCGCAATTCTCCATTATAGTTTTTGTTCCATGTTCTGTTGATCCTCTCGATCTACTTACTTATACACCCAGCAAATATTCTACTAAACTATCCATCTCCACCACTGGTCCTACTGAAATAAAGAAATGCCAATTTTTCTGTAACAATGAAAATTTTAAAGGCACAATTTTCAGGCGGGGTTACTATCGTGACGACGGCCTGAAGACGCCGTGTGCCTTAGGGCAGGCCGGACTGGTCAAATTGCTGAATATTACTCCAAATTGACCAGGCGGTCCATACGGAAAATAAAAGAATTGAAATAGTGTTAAAAATTAAGGGATTTTTCACTTTTAAATGATTATTTCCCAAACTATTAAACAAATTTTTAGTGAAATTAAGTATGAACATAGTTTGATATAATAATAATAATAATAATAAAAAAATTCGACCCCCCACCCCCGAAAAGAAAAAGTTCAAACACAATACAGAACACAAAATTGGGTTGCTGGAGGGTATGAAGTTGGTTTAACAGAGGTACCTCGTACAGTTATGCAACTCTCAAAACTCGAATTCAGAGCAAAAAAGTAGAAATTCCGAGCAGTAATAAAAGAAAATTTATATGCTCTAAGGAATGTCGGTCCTACTCCTCCAACAAATCTCTTTAAAGCCTTAAATGGCTCTCGAAGGCAAATTTCTGTTTCCTGGAAAGAGTTTCCCAGATATGCTCTGTAGGGTTTAGGTCTGGAGAACCTGTCTAGCTAATCAATCCGACGAATGATTTTTAACACGCTAGCAAAAATTTTACTTATATTAGTTGGAATATTGAAAACCAAATAATATTTGTTTAGGGCCTGATGGCCGAGTGACTAGCGCTGGGTGCAGCAGGTTGCGGTTTCAATTCCCGGTAGTGCCATGGATCTTTGTAGTGGTCCGGAATCCACTTTAAATCGCAGGTCCCGGTCTAATATGACTGTGTAGAAGAGCGTAGGCCTGACAACTCTACCACGAAAAAGAAAACATCTTCTGTCTCGAAATCTGCCAGTAGGCAGGCGGCCTTAACCCACCATGGTATTTTTTGCACCAATGAAGAAGAAGAAGGAGAATGTTTGTTTGCTATAAACTAATTCTACGACAGATATTGTAAACTATAAATTCTCCAAGTGTTTTACCAAATCAGTCAATGAAACATGTGATATATCCATAGTTGAACAATTGTATTTATGAGTGAGTTATATAACTGATAATGAAAAGAAAATATGCGAACAAATTGTACAGTTCGTACCAGTTTCAGACAAATTTAGAAGAATACGATAGTTGAATATCTAACAAAAATACGAAATAAACATATCAATTTGATATGAACAAGCTTACGATGATGCAGCCTTCATAGGTGGATAATTTAGTGGATTACAAGCAATTATTTCAAAACTTTATCCCCTAGCAATCTTATGTGCATTGATCATTCTACAGTTTAAAATTAGCAATAGGAAATGCTATAGAAGTGAAATCTATTGAAAAGCATTGAGTATAATTAATAAAATTTATAATTTTTTCCCACTGCGAAAAGACAAATATTTTGCTGGTAAAAGTAGAATATGGTTCGGAATCCTGGAGGAAAAATATGTTCTACTACAGGCACAAATCAGTGACCATATAGCTAGAACTCTTCAGTCCTATAGTTCACAGATTGAAAGAAATAGAATTTTGGAAAGAATGATAGAAATATGGGGTCTATTGCTGAAATGTTATTACATGACTTGAGGCAAACAATTTTTTTAAAATCGTTGCTTGTATTAGATAAATCGTCCAGGTATACATTTCTTGTGTGTAAATTCTTACAAAAATCCGATAATGAATTTCATGCTGCATTATTTCTCAAATGCGTTATTGTTCAAATTAGTTCAATTCGCGAAATTCAATTTTCAATTTTTTTTTACTGCTGATAGCAAAAAAAGAAAAGAAATTAAACTCAAAAATCTCAATAACAATCTCTAACTCAAAAATTCAATTTTGAAATAAGAAAAACCAAGAATTATCTCCTAGCAAATACCAACCGATTGAATAGTAGATTTTTTTTCCGAATAAAAAAAAAAAAATATTTTACCTTTTTTTTTTTAGATCAACTGTTGATCCAGTTGAAAAAGAGGTTTATTAATCAGAAAACTATATTACTTAAATTTGATGCATTTTTTAAAAGTAAAAATGAATTGACAGAAACAAATTTATATAATTTTATAGGTTTGTGTAAATTTATAATAATTTTAACTAGCATTTCCCTTTTGGAAAATGAGTTAAAATTGTAGTTCCATAGGTTATCTAAAACTGCAATTCGCAAAAACGCATATGAACAGGAATGTATATCCTAATATATATTCTTATTAAAAATATTTGCCACTTTACCTGTGTCAACATAAGTGAATGAAAGATCTTTTCGTCGTTGCGACTATTGGAAACCTAATTGAGAAACAATATCTAAATGGTTTAGCTTTATTAAATAGTGACCGAATTATTGAAGTTGACAATGATGCAATAGATGAGTTGGCAAAAGTGAATGAATTTTAATTTAAAGTTTTATGTAATTTTTTTTTAGAAATTAAATTTAATTTCTTCCGCAGCACTTCTCAGTTTTAATGTTCTCTTTTATTTTATGTATTTGAATCAAATTAGGGTAATATAAAATTATTAATCTAATAATAATTAAAACTTGAATTTCAACTTTAGTTGCACGTCCTATTACTTATAGATTAGTTTGACTTACTGAGCTTTCAAAAGGATTACACTCTATTTTTGTTGAGCCCCTCCCGAGACAAAATCCTAGGTGTTCAATTGCTTGAGAAGGTCCTATTTCTAGACTCCTGCGATTCCCCAATGCATTCTGTCATCTATGTTTTAATGGATACTCCTTTTAACCGTTTACACTTGAATTTCAGTGAATGTTGCAAAAGGATGCAAAAAAAGGCCACGTGTGGTATTAAACCCTTTTCTTCCATATGTATCCCTCCTGCACATCCCCTTATACGCTCATGCATTCCCCACTAGAGAATTGCATCTTTGATTAGTCTTACATTTTGTCGTGTACTTTCGAGAAAATCTGAAAAATTATTCACTTTTTTTTTTACTTTTAAACATCAGCGCATATATTATTTTTTATATTTTTACATAAAAAATGCAAAATATAAGATGTTGAAAGGAAATACAGACAGACTAAAAATATATGATTATATACATACATACATGTGTGTGTAATAACACTCGTTTTGTTCTTCCTAAACTCTCGACCTATAGCTAACAAATTTAGTTGATACACTAACCTTTATTAAACTTAGTTCACATTTTCTGGTGACAGCCACTTCTAACTAATGTACTTTAATAATTTCTCGCTAACTTATGGCTCTCAGACCTCTCCCTCTGCAAGATATTAACCAGACAACTTTTAGTGATCTTATAATTTTGTTCGCTCTGACTGCAGATGATTAGAAACTTTCACAGCTAGTGCACTTAGCTTTTCTCTCTGCTGTTGCCTCCCTTAAAAGGATCCAATTTCTTTAAATTCCTTAAAAATAAAAAATAAAAATTCCTTTCAATAATAGGAAGTAAATAGATTTGTGTATTTTACTTTTTAACAAAATCCACTTGGTTTTCGACTTCAACTCGTATCAGCTTCCGTGCTGTTACAAAAATTCGGCAAGATAGTTAACGCGTGGAGTAAATAAATTAATAAATGTTTGTATAATTCAAAGGTTTTGAGTTGGAAGTGAGTTCACCTTCGATTTCTTCGTGTTTTTGTGCTTCTGCAAGTCCATCCGCCTTTTCTGTCTGTGTCCTCAGCTCTCTTTCTGAATGTTCCATGTTTCGTGAAAGGGTGTTTCCGCCGTACTGTACCTGTACAATTGTGCTCCATTCTGATCCCTGTTCTCCTTTCTTCTTGATCGTCGTCCTTCAAGTTTTCTTCATTCAGAGTTGTCCTTTTCTAAGAATTTCTATTGCCCAAATTCTTGCAGTTTTTGGGATACATTTAAATATCTACTTTCGTTGTTACAATCCTTTGTTTCCTTATGGTGTATTAAACGGAAAAAAAAAAAAATCCCAGCACCAAGAAAAACTTGTGTTAGATAAACGAAATTTGGTAGGCGTATTTATACATCTGAAAGATGACGTCGGTTCAATTTTCGCGTAAGTGTAGCGCTAGTAGCGCCACTCGGAACATGCAAATCAGGTTTGCTTTAAATGCGTGCTGTAAAGTTCGTGACCGTTATTGAGCCTTGAAATTTGACGTATTGAGTTGATGTTAGCCAAGAATTCCTTTAAGAAGACGAAGAAGCCATTATCAACAGCTCACCGATTTTGAATGAGGGCGTATAAGAGGGCTACGAGAAGGTGGATTTTATTTCCGCGATATTGCAGAAAGACTTGTCCACTGTGCATGATTGTTAGGGGAAGTGGTCAAGGGAGGGTACTGCCTCAAGAATACCGGGATCCTGGCGGCCATGGGGCACAACTGAGAGTGAAGACCGCCGTATTCAGCGTACAGCTGTGCGCATCGTACTGCGTCTGCGGCAGAAATTCGAGCTGCAGTTAGTACCACAGTGACACGACGGACTTATAGAAATCGGTTACTTCAAGGACAGCTCGAGCAGGCGCCTTGTAACGTGCATTCCACTGACTCCAAGCCATTGCCGTTTGCGATGCCAGTCAAGACAGAGCTCATTGGAGAACGGAGTGGAGATCTGTTGGGTTTTCGGATGAAAGCAGGTTCTGCCTTGTTGTCAGTGATGGCCGTGTGTTGGTAGGAAGGAGGCCAGGGGAAAGTCTGCAACCAGACTGTCTGCAGCCTAGACACACTGGAACTACACCTGGAGTCATGGTCTGGGGAGCAATTTCCTATGACAGCACGAGCACTCTCGTAGTTATCCTAAACACACTGATTGCAAATTTGTACGTCAGTCATGGTAATTCAACCTGTAGTGCTGACATTCATGAACAGCATTCAAGGGGGTAGTTTTCCAACAGGATAACGCTGGCCCTCATACCACTGTTGTAACGCAACGTAGAGTGCAACGCTCTACAGAGTGTCAATATGCTACCTTGACCTACGAGATCACCAGATCTGTCTCCAATCTGACCGTCCCAGTATTGACAAAACAAGTAAAACAAGCATGGAACTCCATACCACCATATGACCACTGTATGACACAATGTATGAACGTTTGCAAGCTTGCATTCAAAATTCTGGAGGTTATATCGGCTATTAATGTAACAGCATTTTACATTTGAAATTCATTTTCTTGATCTTAAATTAACATGTGATCTTTAAAAATTTAATCAATTAAACATATTAACTAGACAAATGCATTGTTCGAATTTTATTACTCTACAATAATTTTTTTCTTGGCGCTGGGATTTTTTTTTTTTTTTTCCGTCAGTGTATTGCAAATAACTGCCACAAAGTTCAAATATTTTATATTTTTTTTTTACTGAAAAGTTTGTTTAAAAAATATAACTATCGACAGTAATATTTGAGCAAATACTGAGGCAATCAGATAGAAGGTCGAGCAACTTATTGGATTATCAAAGAAAATCAAAAGATTTTAAAGGTTAGGGACATGTAATATTTTAACAATAGCTAATACTGAGATTTAAAAATCCTTTCATAATGAGATTTAAAATATATAATTATATCTATAATTTTTGTTGTTGAACATCGGTGGGCCACGTGTTCCACTTATGCATGTCTCAAACAGCCCATCGTGATGAGAAAAAAAGGTATTGCCTTCAGGTAGGACTTTTAGGATCCATTATTTACGTATCGAATGGAAGAAACCCATGAAAACTCTTTCCAGGCACCCTGACTGTTGATGTGAAGACTTTTGTCACAATCGCCATCGATTCTTCTCTTTTCTGAATACAGTTCTAGAGAATTCGAATTTGAGCAGTCTTGCCACTTGTTGGGCTAATTATTTCATAAACATTAAAAAATGGAAATATTTAAAAAATTGGCAGTTAAATCAGGTTTTATATTCATTATTTATGTGTTTTCATGTTATATTAACTTTTATTATTTATCATTAACATCAATAAATCTAAATTTAATATGTTTCCCAATGAATCATATGTCAGAGAAGAGCAAAATATTTTTATTAAAATATTTTTGTAACGCTTTTAAAAGCTTAATAGAGCTTTAGAAATCACATACACACACAATTAAAGAGAGATAGTAAAAATCAAAATATAAAAACAGATTGAAAACTAGACATGGAGCTAAAAGAGATTTAAAGAGAAGTGAGAATTTAAAAATAGTGAGTCTAAAGCGAGAATTTTTTACAAAGTATGTAAATATCTTTTAAGAGACATTTTATATTTCTTATGTGTTTTTTTATATTTCCATAAGAGGAATAAATATTTGTAATGTTACCGTTTTTGCTTGAGTCTCATAAGACCTGAGTACCTGGAGAAAAAAACATGTAGTGAAATCAATGAAATTTATATTTAAAAAAAAGGGTGTCTTTAATTAAAAATTTAAACTGAAAATAATTTAATATCATATATATGGATAAATTTTTAATTTGACATATTGCTTCCGTATTAATTCTCATTTGTAATTTTATTTCAAAGTTTAGCTCATAGAGGGCAGCACCTATAAAAATTTAAATTTTTAAGCTCGTATGTGTTGGTTGTGCCTTTTTTGTTTGGTGGCGTAGAGAAGCTAAAAACTGGCGGTTGAATTAATAGTTCATGAAATGTTTCTGATATGGCAAAAGGACTCTTGAGTGATCCTGTGATGGGATGCAAGAAATACCTACATATTTTAGAAAAACATTCTTGTTTTGCAATAATGAAAATATATAATAAAATAAAATGTATAATTATATTAAATGCATTATGAAATCTACAACCACAATTCTTTACAGACTATTTATTTTCTTAATTCTGAAACAAAAATAAAGTGAAAAGTAAATTTCTCTTTTAGTCTGGAATTGTAAGAAATGTTACCAAAAAACCAATTTTATAATTTCTTTACAAAATTTTGCAGTTTGGGTAACTATTTATTAAAAAAATAGGATTAAGATTTTTAAGAGCTAAAATTGAGACATAATGGTGAGATGCTAATAAATTGAAGATTCCTTCAAAAAACATTAAAAAAAATTTTTGGAACAGAAAGTAAACATGCAGTTTATTTATAAAACATTTAGGAATTTTACACGTAGAACTAAACCTCTCTCGTTAAGAAAGCCCAAAATGTAACGTTTTTTAAATGCAAATTTGCGTATGTGATGTACAATTTAACATTAATTTATTTTTATTATTCTCATGACGATAGAATCAATTACAATTAAACCATTTTATTATTTATGCAACCAAATGAATCTGATTTAACATCATTAAAAGACATAACACTGACACATTCATTGATGATTACTAAGACTGATTAATTTCTCGGTGTAATCAAATGAGACTCATTTAGTCTTATGGAGAAGTTCGTTCGATTGCGGTGTCCATTTAAATACGATTTAGAAAGAACTGTATCCTTTTTAATAAAAAATTAATGCTTCATGACATGTATGTTCCAACAATTTTTTTCAATTTAGCGATTTCTCGAATTAATTAAATTTAGCATTAAGTTATCATTACCTTCATCTGGATATGGATAATCATTCCCTTAGTTAAATGCAATAACTGATGCCTCGAAGGAACTTATCACTGCAACTTATTACCATTTCTTTAAAAATGGCTAATGACTTTTCAAGTTTTAAATACCAGTACAAATGACACACATGAAAGAAAAAGCGAACAAAGTTATTTTTTATACTGTTTTAATTAAACTGTCTTTATTTATGTGTCTCCGTTTAATTGTAATTACCTATCACAGCTCCAAATGCGATATAAATCTCACAAAGAAAATGTATCAGTTGTTGATTAATCGACTATACCCTTTATGACATCACTTTTCACTTTACAGAACAATAAATATTGCTGTTATAGAGACATAAAGTAGTTTTATGACAGTTAATGTGGGAATCATTCGTTGATGATGGTACGGGCCGTAATCAAGCAACAGTAACAAAATCACACTTGCATCATATATTTCTCTCAAGGGGCAAAAAAAAAAAAAAAAAAAAGGAAAAAGGGGGAAACCATCTTGGATATAATTTTTTATCATGATAATGATTTCTATAAAAATTTTTGCTAAAAGAATCTTTTTAAAACCTGAAGAAAAGACATATTTCTGATACTTTTCATTTCCTATATTTCAAAGCTGTTTATTCTCAATACAAATTATTTAAGTATAAAAAAAAAATTAACTTCCGCTACTTGTACTATATAAATAATAAAATTTAAAAGGAAAATAAGTTAGGCCTGATCAGGATAATGATTTCTCCGTTTGCTCAAATACCTTTTTTGAAACGTGAAGAAAAGACCTATTTCTAATACTTTTTCACTTCCTTTATTTCGAAGCTGCTTATTCTCGATACAAATTTTTTAAGTGTAAAAATAAATTCTGCTTCTTGTACTATATAAATAATGAAACATAAAAAGAAAATAAGGTCTCAAAGAACCTGAATGTAAAAATCCCATATCATTTTTAATGTAAATCTAAATGATGAGGTAACGAACCAAAAAATGCAGATTTCAGCTGTAAGTGAAAAAAATGTGGTCTAAGTCGGCTCCATAATAAAATGCAGTAATAGGGCATATATATTACACAGGATTGTATATAGTGCACAATTCTTCTGAGGAAATTCTAAAAATTGTTAGATGAATATAGGAGAGAAAAACATTTCTCAATTAACTGCGCAGTCAACTTCTTGCAATTTGCATGAATATGCCGTTTGATGTTGAGTAACCGGAAAACTGGCCTTATTAAATGGTGTGAATTTCGATTAGCAGATCATGAAAGTTAGAGAGGAAATTGTTGTTGACGAATTGTCTATGACGAAATTCATTTTGAACTGAGCACCAATGACCTGTGAACATATGGCTGGAAATATTCTTATTAAAATATCTTTATACTATCTTTTATTACGGATGAACATTATATGTTTAGTAATACATATAATGATATCATACAATAATATTATGTAGTATGTAGTAAATGTATGATATTACAGGATATTTCTGCTAGTTTTCTTTGATAATTTTGCTTTTGTAATCACAGACAAGAAACTGTTTCTCTTTTTAATAGCCCTGTTATTATGTTCTGTTATCCTGTTGCTATTCAGCCCGTTAGCCATTGGCCTATTGTATTGCCTACCTGATTTTTTGGAACTTTTCATTGCTGCCTATGTTTCACGCAGGCTTGCCACCATATCGTTAAATTGCAGTTCAATAGTTTGCCACGGAAGTGTTATGTTGCCAAAAGGATCTTTTTTGGCACCCTTATACATCATAAACAAATCATTGATCCATTAAATTTCTGTTCAAATGTATGTCAATGATGCTGTCATCTGGATAACTTCAATAATCCTGCAATACTCCTAATCTTTTTCAGCATATAACAATAATTTTTCTACCAATTTGCTATCATAAATTTGTAAATTATTATAGTTCTGTCATTCTTTGTGTAAGGTCTAGATTTTAGCTTGAAATACTTACCAAGCATATGTATGTTCCTCAATGACTGCTTATTTTTTTTGCATACTTATTTGAAACTTTTTCTCAATCAATCGCATTATTACTCTTTTTCCATTGGATCTTGATGGGATAAAAAAAATCTTCATTTATTGCATAAAATGTATAAATAGATTTAGCAATACTGTTGGAGAAGAACAGGCGAAAAGTATGTTAAAATATAACCTGCTATTTATAATGCCATACTAGTAAATAAAACAGAGTGAAACAGTAACATCTTGTTTGCACTTTTTTATTCCCTAGAAACATATATATAAACTATTTTGAAATCGAAACCATTATATGAATAACAAACATATGCTTCATTTGTATGATTTCATTTATATGTTTTAGTTTTATTATTGCTTTCAGTGTAAATAACACTTCTAGAGTTTTTTTTTTTTGTTCTTGTCCAGTCGTAATGGCCCTTGCTTTGCCCCATCAGAAGTTTTAATATTGTTCTACCACAGCAGCGCCAGTCAGTCCCACATAAACATTACTGCTAACAATTTCCATTTCGATTTTTTCACTTTGAATTGCTTTTACATTTTGTCTTCTCGATGTTATACCATCATTCGCTCGTTACTCAGCATAGAGCAATGAAATGTAAAGCTTAAAGATTGTATAAAATTTGTATAAAGTTTAAAGATTTAAAACGACATTTTCACTTAATATACATCACTACATATGAGTATCTCCCCTCTCATTAAATAAAGCGTATTCAACGTTGATGCCATTTCAATAACCATGATATGCAATACAGACTCTTTTGCCTGATGTTAGTTACTTTGGCGGATAAAATGCTGCCGAGTGCTAAATGTCCTCTTTTAATTTCAACTCCTTTTACTAATTAGTATATTTTATTAACTAATAAAATACGAATATAATGCCTCAATAATCCATAGATGAACATTCAATAATCCATAGACGAACATTCAATAATCCACTCATCATAAAATATTCTAGATGACTTTTACTCGTGTTTAAAAAGTTTGTGCCACTAGTTCTCTCTTAAACTCAAGTTGGATACTTTAGTATTGCATTGCTAATGAGACAGTTATGTATGTTTATATACTTACACAAATAAAATTCCTTTACAGTGGATGGGCCCAAGGAAGTACCCCAAATTTTAAATAATAAAACTTTTTTTGTGTGTGGATGCCTCTGTTACTCACTGCGGTTTAACATACTGCATCGTAATTACACTAATCGAAGAATAATATAAGACAATTTTTTTCCTATGGCTGCTACAAAAAACATTTCAGTTATTATTTTGAATCTTTTACATTGAAGGTCTCTATTGTATTGAATTTAGGATCACTTTTATTGAGGCTTTTAGAAAACGAAGGAATTGGGTTTTTTTTTCTTGACAGTTTAAAATTTTAATGATTTTTAAAATTTTATTTTGATAAACATACAATATTTGTAAAGAAAGCAATCAAATCTGAATGGATTTTTTGGTTTTTCAATTTTCAAGGTATTTCTAGCAAAGCAGCGATAGCTTAAATGATATCCTTGAATATCAAGTTTACTCGTTCGTTCGCAATCGTTGCATTTTTATGTCTGATATCTTGCTCTACATTTTATCATGATCGCAATCACTATTTCTGTTCCGTGAGCTGTACTTGGATTTGTGGAAATTGCATTGTCAGAAATATTTATGTATCTGTAGTACTATTCATATGGAACATATGTGCTGTTCATATTCTTTCTTCTACCAGCTCATATCTTTATCGCTCTCTATATATAGCTCATATATATATACAAATATGTGAATCTAGTTTAAAATTACTTTATAATCTGGCTTCGAAAATGTATTCAAAATGCTTCTTCACAAAATCATACTTAGCTAATACAACAAAGGATTACAATAAAATGTCCAGTTCTCAGATGTCCAATTTTCAGATTTATTGTCAAATTTTGTTGTTTATATATGAAGAAAATGTCACTATTAATTAATTCATTCGGTCATTATCGTCTCATTCCATAAACTAACGTTGCAGAATTTAAAAATTAATAAATATTATTAATCAACATTCTCACAGCAAAAAATATTCGTTTTCATTTACATTATCACTCATATTTATAATGAAATTTTTAACATTGATAATTAGACTCTTATTTGAAGTCAAAAAGAAATCTGTATATTCACGCACACAATGTAGTTATTGAATTAAAAATGAAATTAACATTTGCATTTATCTAAAATAATACAATATTATCTTGCAGGTTATTTTAAATGTATGTTCTGGGATATAAAGCTTTGAATATACTTAATTTTTTTAAAAAATAGTTATCATAGATTGATTTTAATTCATTACATGTATAATAAAATAATAAAAGCAATATATTCCTACAGAAAATGGAACTAGAAAGATGTATTTTGAAAAAGGATATAATTTTTTCGGAGTGTTATACTTTTGATACTTATTTAGAAAATATCAATAATTTCTTATTCAAATAGTACCGTTTTTGAAATTCCAAACAAAAAGTGTCACATCCAATGTTAATTACATAAAAAATGCTACAAATGTTTATTTCATGTATTACATGAAGTTGAAATAAATTGTTAAATCAAGAAATAAAATAATAATCTATTAAAAATTCGTCAATTATAAATTAATGTGTTTATTTGCTATAAATTGAAAAAAGAATATATCCTTTAAGTATAAATTAAATTTGTATATAATAATATATAAAGGCTATTGTCAAAAACTGAATAATATAAATAATATATTATTCTCATCAATTATTTCAAAATATTTTTGAAATCATTGTTTACTGTTGTTTACTTCAAAAATAACATTATCATACTATATATCTGTTACTTATTAATGTAGAATATACATTTGGACATGGCCAGCTAGTAAAATTGTTAAAATTTTGTGTTAAAAAAAAAAAACAGTTGTTTTATTTTACCACCTACTCCTTAAATTGAATATTTTTATTAACAATAAACTATTTTATTTTTAACGATTTTTGCATAGCAATTAACAAACGTAAAAGGATTCCTCGAATAAAGAAAACGAACAATCATTTATGGTCATACAAAAGTAAATAAAAGAAATTAAAAAATTAAATTGAAATTAATAAAAGAAGATTTAGTATTTAATGCATTGAATATTATTCATTCTTTATACATTTCTAGAAATAGTAGAAAATATATACTCTAATACAATACTTCTTTCTATTCTGATAAAAAAAGCGCATTTCCAAACGAACCAAAGCATTTAACATATGACTTATATATAAAAATGTTGACGATTTTTTTTTGTTTTAATTTGTTGAAGTTAGTTACAACTAGCAACTGCCTTAAATACATTAAGTCCACAATGAAATATTTGAAAAGGCAACCAAATATTCAATTTCTCAATATGGCTTAAAAGACGGGAATCTCAACGAAGCATTTTCTGTTTTCTAGTAATGATTAATATTTAACAGAGAACCAAAGCCCGCGTCTAGTCTCTTGTATGGAAATGAAGATCCCGAAATTATAGAGTCCGACGTTTCCAATTGCAGAAACACACATTAATCTTCAATCTCCATCGTTCATACCAGCAGGACCAAATAGTACTAAATGACGGCTGAAATCCTCAGGGCAATTTACTTCTTCCAGTTCTGCTTCAACCAATTTTCTTTTGATTCAGTTTTTTTTTTTTTTCTTTTTTTTTCTTTTCTTTTCAATTTTTCATTCGATGGATGAAAAGCGAGGGGTGGTCTCTGGCTTCGTTTATGTTCTCTAAAAGATCGGAAAGAGTTTTGAAACAAAAAGCCCGTGTCCTCTTTCAGATATTTTCGGGGCATGTTTTTAATGTTTAATGTAGCATAATGCGAATTTTTGATAAACGATACACCTAGGAACACATTTTAGTGGTTCGCATTGTTATTTAAAATATTTTTTAAGACGTGAAATATTAAAGTTATAAAAAATACCATTTTTTTTTTTTTTTTTTTTTTTCTGAATTTTTGTGTTGGAATGGTTTTACGCAACTTATTGTCAAACAAATTGTCACAGTTTAGTTGTATTTAGCTTTCGACTTAATATGATGGTTTTTATACAAATTTCATAGTCAAGGATAGTTGAAGAATATTTGAAGTCCTTAATTCTGAAAATTCTTAAAAGGTAATCTAAGCTTATGAACAAATTTAAATGTTTACTTTTTATTAAAGTGTAAAACTCGTAATTTATAACGAGTACAATGTTTGATAATTTTTTTGTTATATATTGCAATATAATAATGTAGTATTCTGATACATTTTGGTTTAAATTAAATAT
The DNA here is from genome assembly GCA_021605095.1 of Caerostris extrusa. NCBI lineage: Eukaryota > Metazoa > Arthropoda > Arachnida > Araneae > Araneidae > Caerostris > Caerostris extrusa. The sequence continues at coordinate 212,396 of BPLR01004091.1, read as the reverse complement.
GATAATTACACGCAAATTTTTCAAGTAATTCTAGAATAAACAAATAATATTAGAAATCATTAACTTGCAGCTTCAAAGAGAAATTAAGCTCGTTTAGTTTTTATATTTTGTTAAACTGTGTATTTGATTCTTAATGCCATTCTTATAATATTATTCTCTAAAAGATGTAGTAAGGTGATAAAGCGGAAAGTTCAAAGTAAATGGTAATTGTCATTTTAATTTTTGAGAAAAACCCTATTTATAACATATACCATTAAATTAACGAATAAATAGAGCTATTGTTTTGTCGAAAACCAAATGAAATAAACAAATAAGAAATTATGCAAAGTTGATTTCAAATGGTATATATCTTCGGCGATGTTGTTATATAGGACAGCGTAAGGGCAATTTTAGTTGTCATTGGCCCATTTGCAATTGGGAGATTTTGCGAAATCACTTGCAACATTTCAGTGGTTGTGACAGCAGCGTAATGACTTCTGCAGTTATGAGGAATTAGAGGTTTGACTTTGTGGTCCAAGCCTATAAAACAATGAAAAGTAAAATAAAATTCAGTTATTATAAATAAGGATATAATTACCAATAGGTTATAAATTAAATTAGATAAAATAATTCGTCTTTTTAGAATCAGATTTTAACTTTTGGTATCAAAGAAGACATGTTGAACCCATATTAAATTACCGATAATATTAACATTTTTTATGTTAGTTTTATTTCCGCACAACGCACAATGTGTATCCAGCTGGTCTTGAAACAATATATTTTATGAATATACAATTTTCTTAAGTTTTCTACAAAAATTCCATTTTAATTTCCAGAACAGTAGAAATAAAAGAGATGTGTCACTTAAGAAAATTTATGAATTTTAATGTCCCGTTATATAAAATTGTGACACAATATTTTTATTTATTTATTTATTTTTTTGTTCTAATGCAGCCGGCAAACACTTAGACAGCTTGGTCTTGGATGCCTTAAGGCAAGCGCTGCACAGACATTACCTCACTTGCATGACCCAGGGGCGCGCGTAACTTGAAGATACGGACGCGGAGTAACAATGCCCCCGCACGATCCTAAGACACAATATAATAATCATTTAAAATTTTCACTCTTGGGCAAGATTTTTAGAAATAGATAATGTATAGTTAAATCAATATTTTCTGATTATAACATGAGTGAAAGAAATAATAAAACTGTGAGGTATGAAATATAGTTTTGTTGAGTTAGCATTAAAAATTTAGACCTGTGTAAATGAAAAAAAAAAAATGCCCAACGTATTGTTGTTCGATTGTTATCAGTTGATTAGTTGATCTTAACAAAAAGTGCAGATCTCAAAATGATGAAAATAAGCACATTCCACTATACCTAAACACTTAAGTAGCATTAAATAAGAAAAAGACAGTTGGGCATTAACATTTAATCTAAATTAACCAGTAAATTTGTTTAATGTATATTTAACACAATATTTTTATATTAAAACAACTACAAAAAGTCTTTCTATCCTTTTTCCTATTTCTAATGTTAACGGATTTGATTTTAAGAAGATTAAAATTTTATTTTAGACGAAGGAAAAAAATAAAATAAATATTTAGAAGGAATAACATAATGAAACAAGTAAAAAATATTATCTATACTTTATCTTAAAGATTCCAAGTCTTCTTTGGTTTGTTTTGTTTAAACTGATGAGTATTTTCTTAATATTTTTTGACATGTTAAAGGTAACGTTAAAATGCTGCATAGTTTTGACAAAAAAATATACACATGATGCTGAGTTTTATAGGGGCTTGCTTATAATTATTAATAAGCTGATCTTTCTATATTAACTAATATTACAACTACATTAAATAATATCTTTAAAATGCTTATACTAACAAGGAAAAAAAAGGAAATAACTACATCATTATGTCACAATAACACATAAAAATTAGATGGTTTGTTATAAAGTCAATCTGAAGCATCTTTATATCCTTAAATATCCTTTTAATATCCTTAAGTGTTTGAATAAAAATAATTATTTTCTACTATATGATATAATTTAATACTATATGATATAAAGGAAAACATTGAAATAATATTATTTTAAAATCCCTTATAAGCACTTTATTAACTTAAAATACAATTTAGAATTCAGTAGTTTTAGCTTACTTATTCAGTGACTCTTAACTCCTTACGGTATGGTGGGCTCTGTTAAACGTATGTGTAGTAAAGGGAAATATTTAAAATTTAACATTAGCGTCACTGTAACAGCAAAAATCTCTCTAATATGCAATATAATGTGAGCGTTAAAGTCACTTTGATTTGTAAATATTTTCACACGTAAATAATAAATGCAGTCATACAAATATTTTTTCCATTGTAGTTTTTTAAAAGCGATTCTTTAAAATGCCGGATAATTTTTTTAATGAACCCTTAAAAAAGTATTAAGGAATAATTATCAATAATCATATAAAACCCTAATCTAGTATACTAGTCTAGCAAAAGAATAGGCCAAAGAAACATCATCAGAATTATTAAATTATATGGCATTTTTTCATACTGAAAACATGCTATTATTTTAAAAAAATAAAATTTGTAGACTATTACCGTAAGACAACAAATAATACCTCACTCAATTCAGGATGTATAAAACTATTTTTATCAGCTAAAATAAAGCAACTCGTTTCAATATGGGATCGACCCCTTATTAGAGAAAGCATTTGGATGTAGCGAAATAGTTAAGAAAGATGATGTTTGTGGATGGTGGCATATCGAGTTCCCTTCCGATTCGAGCTGATCCCTTGAGCTGTCATGTTCCCCTTGTATTGCAAATCGCGGAGCTTATTATTGCAATTGCAATAATCACAGCATTTATTTGGGGAGGGCAAGCTAAGTGTTGTCTCGTTTTTAAATGCCTTTTGAAGTCTCTTTGTTTGCTGCACAGAAGGGGTGGGGCGAATGAAAAGAGAGAGTGAATGAAATCACGAAATGATAGAGTCTATGCGAAGCGGGTTAATTGAAGTACAGATGGCATCCATTGACCAACTGCATAGTGATTACGGCTCAATTTGCACGTTTATGATTGCTTGCACTGCCATAAAGCTCTTGTCGCCACTCACGCGGCTTACTCGATTTGGAACCCGTTTTCGGCATGTGCTCTTCGGACGCAATTGTTTCCGATCACAGATTTATTTATTTGTTTTCTTAAGGAAATGCTTCAAATTTTTATGTGTGTGGTGGCCACCACAAAACGCGATGGATACGAGTGTGGATACCCTCAAGTGTTTGTGCTATTGGATACGCAGTGTGTGTGTGTATGTGTTCGGAAGATGGAAAGCAATTCGAAGTTCTCCGCGAAGAGGGTTGATATTCGGTCACTTTCGATGAAGAGAAAAAAATGCTCGTAGAATTTCGACGAAGGGAGTTAATATTCATTCACTTTCAACGAGTGCGGAGTGTAGATGAATAAGTAATGCCCCTGCGAACTTTAGAATGCGAGATAATGTAATTGTCTATTGAGAAAAAATTGAGTAGTTTAAATGAAAATATTCCATTGTCAATCGCTACTATTCTCAAAAGGAATTAGACTTTTTCCGTTAAGGAGAGGGGGATAATTATTATATTGAACTGAATTTTAAAGCTTATTTTAGATTTGAATCTGGCCCTTTGAAATTTTTTTCTGTAAAATGGGTTATTGTTTTATTATTATATTTAGGGATCAAAGTAATTACCAGAAATAGTATTTATAAGCCAAATATAGTCATTTGGATGTCCAAATTCTTTAGATTCATTTTATTTATTCTTATTGGGTAACCTCTCGATTTTCCGATTTTCTTTCCGTTGTAAATTCTAGATTTAAAACTTAAAAAATATTGAAGGCTGAAAAAAATGTCTGAAATGACTTAAAATATTCTAATAATCTTTCTTCCACCTATTCAGTCGTCCTTAGATATAAAATAGCTTCTTAACTTAAGTTAAAATCTCTCATCTTGAATACGAGCCATCAATGGGTTGTGCCATTTTCATACTGAAGCATCGAATTCATGGACAGAGTAGTTCTAAATCCCACTAAAAAGTCTTATTGGTATTTTAGAATCAAGTTGCCGTTTGAATTAATACTTAATTTTCAACGTTTAAATGAGCGTCCTCAAACGAACGATTCAGGGATTTTTCTTCCGTTTAATAAGATAATACTTGTATCAATTCATACTATTAATTTTTCTAATATTTCAGCAATGCTGCTTTTGTTGTGACCAGACAATATATCTTATGAAGCATTCTTCTTTATTTCAGTAAAACAGTACGAGGTACTGTACGAAAATTATGACAAGAGGAATCTTTTAAAGTGATTAAATTTTTAAATACAATAGTTTTAAAATTCTACTAATGGAATATCACTGATTCATTAATATATACTTTCTTTTTGACTTTTTTTTCCGTTGAAAAAGTATGAAAATTTGCATTGATTTCCTAATATCTACTTCAAATGAAAATTCGGGATGCGATACCTTGAAATGGATATTCTGTAATTCTCATTTTTTTTAAATTCAAAACTGATTTTCTTTTGAAATATCCAGAAAGATTGTCACAAATCAACCATTAATTTTTAAATGGTATAAGGGAGAAGGATACTGTACTGAAAGTCAAAGTTTCTTACCCAATTCTGGATTCAAGTTACAAGTCCAGTGTCCTGAAGTCCAGTGTACTATGTCCTTAATTAAATCTCACAATTTTCTTTTCGTGAATTATATCCCATAATAACAAGTTAGCTTTTTTTTTTTTTGGATCAGGACAAAAAATAGGGAACTTTTTTAGATCAGGACATGAAACATAATCGACTTTAAAGATTATGCTCACTGTTTAAATGCTTTACTTCAGTTTTCTTTTACATAGAAATTTAATTCCTGCTTAAGATTATACAATTCTTACTTAGAATACTGTTCCTCTAAATGTTTCTATTAATTAATATAAAAACAAACTTTATCCTCTTTAATAAAATTGGGGTATTGACAGACTTTTAATAAATTGCCAAATATTTTTATATCAACATGCTAATGGATACAAATTAAAGGACTTCTGTGGTTAGTTCTGAATTTAGTGATGATATTGTGTTGAGGCTACATTTGCAATAATTGGATGTTGTGCGTTAATGAACAAATGCATGCATTCAACTAAAAAAAAAGGTGGGGGTAAGAAAATTTAATCAGCGTTTGTTGTACCGTGACGATATTAAAACTATATTTCTTTTTTAATTGAGTATATTAAAAATACCACTGAAAAGTTTTATTTTTAATTTATTTAAAGCTAACAATTCTCAATGCTGGTTTAATTTTTTCTCTGAATAATATACTATTATCAATGATTTTCAAAATAATTTATAAATAAAATATGTCAAGGGGAAACTACAAAAACCGACATTTCCGAAATTTTGCCCTAAGGTTTACGCTTCTTTGACAGTGGTTCAATAATGTATAACTGCTTCTTAGGATTGTTTGCTGTCGTTTTTGTTCTATAGAGCATGCTGATTTTTTTATACTTTAAATTTGTGTTATGTTTTAAGAATATTATTCCTTCTTAAAATTGAAGCCCAGTATGTACTAATGATATTGGACTTGGTAATTCTTCATTTTGCATTTTGCTGGCAATGTTTTGGAAGTTATATACATACAGCGTTCAGTGAGATATATTTTATGCCTTTTGCCATCTTCACTTTTTACCCAAAGTGATATAAGTTTAAGAATAAATGTGGTGAATACAAGTAATAAAATTTTTATAAAACTAGTATTTTGTTAAAATTTAAATATCAGCGAATTTCATTGTATGGCATGGGCTCTAAAACTTTTCTTCTTTCTAAACATAAAAAAGTAATTTTTTAAATGTAGAAAAACTGTTTTTTATATAAAATAAAATAATACTGATTTGTAATGAAATCATTTCTTTGTACAAAGTCGAGAAATAATAAAAAAAAAAAAAGCAATTTTGTGCAATTCGTTGTAATGGCAGCAAGTAGGTTTCTATCAAATTTGCGTCGATTCCCAAAACTTTTAAACAACACATTTGAACATTCAATACATGCAAGGAAATCATTACTACCGTGATTATATGCAGTTTTTATTTTACTGCACTATCCTTCAGATTTCTTCATATCTGTTTTGTGCTTCATTTAATGAATTAAACGAATAAAGTAAATGCTAGTGAACAACACATAATCCACAAATACGTCAGTGCCATTTGACTGTGATAGAATTGATGACATTTTTAAAGGCGAATTCAATAGAAAAAATTTCTTATATCGAAAGCAAAGTTAAATTTTTGATGTAATAATATGATTGTTTAAAATCCTGTTTTTTATTGTTTTATTTTTTGTTCTTGCTATGATGATATCCATTATATTATATTTTAACTATTAAAAGACCTTTCAGTTTTAATGAAATGAAATAATTTTTGCTTAACTTTTCTTATAAAGACGAATTATTGCTTAGCTTTCATTAACTACAAAGTATAAGCTTGCTGTAATTATCGATGGAAAGTATTTAAAATCTTATAACTGCTACATGTCAATGATTTATTCGACGATAGATACTTTAATCCGGGCAACATATTTGATGATGCTAATAATTTAATAAATAATTTGCTTGTTTAAAAATTAATGTAAGTGCTATCACCTAATTAAAAATTGAGGAATTATTAAATTATTTATAAAAATTGCTTAAATAAAACAAAAATTGTATGCATATCAGTGCTAAAATGGATTTTTGTAGTATTAAGTCTTAAAAAAGATTAAAAATTAAATTCAAAAAAAAATTTATTTCAATAAATTGTATGTCATCAGAACAAATAATTTGAATTTCAGTAACTAATAGTAAAATAATAACAATAATTATAGCGACCAACAAAACTTTAAGTTTGGGGTTATATTTTACATTACATTATCCTCAAGATATTGTAAAATTTCACAATCTCAAGGTCATTCATCTTAATACGTTTATTCAATTGTTTTATTAAATGCATAAATGCTATCCGTACAGTTCTCAATAACTTGACATTAATAAATTGAATCGCATTATCAACTTATACTTTTATAATCAATTCATATTTAAAAATTGATTCAATAAATCTTTCATTTAAAAACATATAATTTTATGAATAAGTAACACGATTTTTTCTCCTTTGAAGCACCCTTTGTATTGAAATGCAACGATTACACCGATTTGGTTATTAAAATAAATAAATTAATTTACGATAATAATAGACATTACGATAATAAATGATACCAATTAATAATTTACAATAATAATTACGATAATAATATACGACAACTGTTAATTAATACCATAACAGACATAAATTTAAACAAAAATTTGATATTGAATTATGGGACTCGGAAAAGAAAGCTAAGTCTATTTTAGAGTGACGAAACGTGATGAAATTCGAAGTTTCGGGTAAATAATAAAATATTATTTTATCGCAAGATATGACTAATGAAAATTTTTAAATATATTTCCCTAGATAAAATTTCTATCTATTGTAGCTATTGATAAAAATTCACACGAATTTTTATGTAAAGTATTAAAAATGAAAAGATCCTATCAACACAACCTATTATACATTTGTTGTTTTATAAATAGTAGGTCATGACTATCACCTTTAAAACAAATATTAAACAAATAATAGTTTGAGATGATGTTTCGATAATTGTCTTATGAATAATGAAGTCATATGGAACAAAAAATAATACTTTAACATTATCATGTACATAAAAAAAATATTTATACAGACAAGCATGTGTAGGTTTCATTTGTAAATTTTGTAAATTTGTTAGATTTAATTTAATTTCCTAAAATTATAATTTTATTGAATTAGATTTTATCACCATAACTCTGCCAGGAAATTAAGTTTTTTTTTCATATCGTGTAAGTTCTTTGAGATTTTTTCATTCTTGTTGTTTTACTTTCATTATAATAAAGGATGATTTATGTAAGTAGAAACCCCAATTTATTTTAAAGTTCATTTATTAATAATGTTTGTTTCCGTTGTACATTAAGTTAAAAGATTAACTAAATATAGTTAACTAAAATACATATGCTGCCTCTTAAATGATTAGTGAATCAAATTGATTTGTAACATCTTTCTCACGAGTAGATTTGGAAGAAACAAAGTAATTATAAATTTGATGAATTTTTATACGGTTAAAAAATGTTTTATCTTATTTATTGATAAACCCTTCAATTATTCTTCATCTATAGCTAAAATATCCCTCTTATTTTTCAAATACTTTTATCTCTTTACCCGTTTTTAAAAGTATTTTAATTTAGTATGTAAAATAAATTAAGTTTAATTCTAAATACGAAATACGTAAAAAATTAGTTTCTGCTATTCAAAAGTTTAAAAAAATGGTTTCGTTTATTTTTATTTAACTTGAGGCGAATAGAAGAGCTGTAGCTTTTTCATTCGAATTATTTATGAAATACAGAGTTTAAATATAGAATTTTTAACAGAGTTTTAAAACTATCTGTTTAAGTATACACAGTTGTAACAACTAAAACAATGAGGCTGGTATAACTTATACCACAAATTTTGGTCGTAACTTAATAAAGGTCATGTAGTGAAATTTAACAAACTAAAAAATTCATCGATATGCTAGACCAAAAATTAATTCAAACCAATTAGGAAGTATTACAAAAATAATAACCAAAAAGTTTTCAAACGGGAATATCTTAATTAATTACGAATTAAATTTATTTTTAAAGAGATTAATGGCCCAATTTGCCCTGAGATTTTCCATTTGATCATTAAATTCTTAAGAAGCATTTGCGAGGGACACGGGTTTAAAACTTTATAAAATCTGTAAATGAACTTTGAGTTGATATAAGGATAAAATTCCTAACACGTTGAATTCCTATTGATATGGCCCCAGATATACTTCTACTATTTTGTACTATTGTAGCTGTATACTAAACGACATTAGCATACATATATATTATATATATATATATATATATATAACAGGTCAAATTTGCAAAACATTGAAGAAGCTTTAAGTCTGGCATATTCATTCTTTTCAAGTCTTTATGCAAAATTAAAATCATGAATCACACTTGGCGTATGTTTACTACATGGTAAAATTATATTCATGTGAATACTAAGGAATTGCTTATGAATAATTTTTTTTTTACGATTTATTATTAAAAAATATTTTAATTCCTATTCTTAGTTTAAGTACTTCTGTAGGCAGGATTGCGAAAATATTTCCTCATGAAATGTAAATGTTTTAGAAGCCCTGATTTATACCATCATATTATTAACTCAAATTATAGTTTGGTACACCCTCATATCTTTACTATAGGGCAAGAAGGAGGGTCTCATCTTTCAAACAATTAATTATTTTAACAGAAGCTAAAGTTGACTATACTGGTAATTAGTGATGCAAATTCGCGCATCTGCTGTTGAAATTATTGGTTAGTTATTTTGCACAATTAGTAAATTTCAGCCAATGGTACGTTTGAATTTTCATGCCTAACATTTATGGAAAATTTGATTTTTCTGAAATTTCTGATGCCTTTGCATATCCAACAAAGCCATCGTCCCTTTACCATAAAAATAAATATCCTTTACATAAAAAAAAAAAATATGAAAACATTATTTACTTTTGTTTAATGTATGTAAGGGATGGAGAGCAAATCGAGGAGAAAGCTATTGCCAGATTGTAGCTGTTAGTCTATATAAAATGCAAAAATAAGCTTCTATATATAAATATGACAGGTGTTTATCCCAATTTATTTATAATTTAGTTAATACAATTTTAGGTGTCTCCTTAGAAATTAGATATAGTTTTTCATCACATTTTTCCTCTTAAAAGCAATAGGAAACATATTGCAACCAAATTGTGTGATATTTTCTATACAAGAAAAAAAACCTTTGTTCAAAAAAAAGAAATTATAATTCAAACAATCTGATCTAATTTTAAAATCGAAAAGTTGTAAAATAACTCAAATTGTTAAGCTTATGTTAGTTAAGAAAAATAAAAAATAATAAAGAAAAAAAAAAAAATTTGTTTTGGATCTACATGTTACATAAACGTTTTTTTTTTTTTTTTTTTAAATTGAATACTATAAAAATTAGCAAACATAAAAACGTAGACTTTCCCATAGTAAAACTACATGTTAAAATACAATTGTAATTTTCATTTATTAACAAATATTTTTTAATAAAATTTTAAATTCCGCTACATCAATTTTCTCCACTAACTATTACATATCTTAATCTGTAAATTATTACAAATCTGGATAATAGATATCAACTAGTTTTTTTAAGTAGAAAATCGATCTTGAATACAAAAAGGAAAGGAAGAAAAAAACTGTCATTCCCGATAAATGTTTTTTATCTTCAATTGATTGAAGTGTGATAAAAATTATCAAAGGGTAATCATTTTTTAAAAATATTTTTTATTTAAGTATCTAATTTTTTTAGTCAAATTTAAATGTATTTCTTGATTATTTTTTTTTTCAATTGGTCAAACATTTATAGAATTCTATAATTATACGTTTTCTATGTTTTTCATTTTTATTCTTTAATTTAAAAAAAAAAAAAAATGCTTAATTTATGCTATGTTTCAGTTTAAAAATATAATAAGAAGAAAAAAGAATAAATAAAAGAAAGAAATTTTTCTCATAATTAATCATATTTTAAACTGAATTAAGATAAATCAAAATTTTTTGTTGTATTGTGAATGAAATAAATTAATCAGATTTTAAGAATTTTAAGAAATGTGCAGTCATATTTTATATTGCTCTCATTAAATTTAAAAACAATTAAAAATGCATTATATTCTACAGTTTAGAATAAAAAATTTTCAATAGTAGGATTTGTAATTTTTATTAATTGAATTAATATATTTCAAGTAATTTTTATGAGCAAAATTTTATATAATATTGTTTTTATTTATTTGAAATTTACAAATTTATTGTTAATGTTTCATTGTCAATTAAGATGCTGTAGTGGTATTAAAAACAATCCTTTTAAATCTTCAACTATGTCGTCACCTTCTAAATTTTTTTTTTGCATTCAAATTTTTACTTTATATTAAAAAAATTTGTACTATATGAGTTTATGGGCTGAAATTCATTAAACAACTTTAAGTACCTTTCACACTGCATACCACGATAGTTTATAGCATATTAAATGGCTTAATTAAGAAATATTTCAATTTTCTTTTATTTTTTTAAATTTGTTTCTTGTACAATAAGAAAAGTTTTCAATGTTTGTTAACATTTAAAATCTAGTAAAATAGATTTTGCTTTGGCGAGTAATTGTTTTAAAGAATAAATTTTGTAACAATTAAGAATAATTTAACATATTCTTTATTTAAAAACAAGTTATAAAACATAAACTAACTAATAAAATAAATAGTTATAAAACATAAATTAGTTTTTAAATAAAGAATATATTAAATGCATCTTTCAGAAGTAATAAATTTTAAAATTTGTATTTTTACAGAAGAAGATTTAGTAGATAAATTATTTTGTTATAAATCTGAAATACAATTTAAAATCTGAATTAAGTAGATCAAATTTAAGGAAAAGAAAAATTAGTACATTTTCTTTAAAATTATTCAGAATAAGTAAAATGTAATGCTGCGTTCAGAATACAGTATGCAAGTTAGTGGAACCCGTTGTCGTTGAACATCGTTGAACACGAAGCCGCGAACATTCTTTAAAAGCATTTGCAGTTTCTGCAAGTAGAAATTGTGTAGTGAAATTTTAAGATAGTCAATCTTTAACAAGGAGTGTTTTGACATCATTTATCTGAAGAATTATAACAGTGAGCCATTGGGCAAATATAAACTTGCTAGAGTCATTCCTATTTAACAAGAGGGTTCAATGACAACCCTTCTGTAATTCACAGACTGTGGAATACATTTCTATGAATAAAATCTAGCTTTTAGAAAGTACAGTCGAGGAAAGCCCTGAGCTACAAGTGTCGTTGGTGCCAGCTATTTGCAACTAACTTCAAGGAGGCACAAAATCACAGTATCAACACACGTCAGAATTTCCCTTGTAGCAGCCACTGGAAGGCTAGTATTCAGATCAACTGCCGCAGAAGGCTTAGTGAAGAAGGTTTGTAATGCAGGATGTTCAACATTGTATGCACCCCTCATACCACGGCACCGAAATAAAAGATTTAATTAAGCACACACACATGTCAATTACAGTGCAATTCAATGGAGATCTGTACTCTTTACTGATAAATCTATATTTCGTCTGCAAATTGACTCAAATACATTTTTGACCTGCTGGAGTCGGGTACTCACTATCATTATTATCCCTGTTATATGTATAAAATAGGCAGATATGGTGGATCCAGTGTATGTGTGCAGTATGTGCGGGCAAGTATCTCTTTGGATGGCCGCACTGACACGTGTATCGCCCCGAAAGGGACCATTAGTGCTCAAGCGTATAGAGACGTCCTTCTGGTTCGATTTGTTCGTTATTATGATGGTACTAGTATATACATTTAATAACTTCTTTATCTTAGTAGACAATAATACTATACCACACAAAACTCTGTTGGTGGAGAATTACTTTCGAGAAGAAACTCTTGAGTGTATGGGTTAGCTAGAACGTTGCCAGAATTTAAAACCGATTGAGCATGTTTAGAATGCTCTAGGGAGATGTATTTCTATACGTAACCCACTCTAAGCAACTCTTCAAGGTCTTCGAACTGCCTCGACATAATAATGAGCTTTGCTATCAACTGAGTTAATAAACACTCATATTGTTCATGAAGCATCGTTGTCCTGCTTGTATATCTGTAGCACGTGATCATTCCATATTGATCATGCATTAATATTATGGTTTTTAATATGCTTCCATTTTGTGTATTTGCAAGACAGAAAAAAAGCCTATTGTTTCTCTTTGTGCCCACTGTTTGGTTGTTATTTTTTGGCAAATTTCATTAAATTCTAATGAATAGAAATTTCACAATTGCAATTTTAAATTTTCTTTAATTATCGGAAATCAATGTATAATAGGCTTGTTTAAGTGTTAGATATATTATATGCTTCTGACTCAGAATAAATGTTTTTGCAATAATTAAAAATAAACGAAAGTATAATTTGAAAATGCATTTAAATATTAATCCATCATTTGCCTAAATAAAAATTTTCAATAGTTAAGTTCAAATGAAAGTTTTAATTAACTTAAAAATAAGCACAACTGTTACAAACGTATGTAAACTAATAACAATTACGAAATTGCAAATTTATGTGTGTCAATAATAGAAATAAATAGCTCTTTCCACAATTAAGTCACTCGAGTCTTGCCACTTTATATACTTAGTTAATATAATTATGAATTTTGAAAAAGAAAAAGAAAAAAAAAACATACTTTCTCTAAATAACTGCAGCTACAGATGGTTTAAATAAATTTTGCCTTGCAAAACATATTAATCCTCCATTACAATAAATATACTAATAATTGAATAAAATGGAGAGGAAATTGTATAATCGATTGAATTCCAATTATTTTACGAAGAATTTAAAACAAGAAAATCAATTAACATTTCAATTGATCTTCTTTTAAAAATTTGCATATATATACATTTTTTACAAGTAACTGCAGTTTTGTGATTATTTACTTCTAATTTATTCAAAAATTTCAGATTAACATTTAAAATGCCATATATTAAATCTATCCGTATTATGGCATAATGATTAGTTGCATTATTTTATTTTTTAAGAAATTCAGATATACCATTACATTTATTGATAATATATGAATGTTTTTAGCAAAAATAAATAAAAGCAGGTGCTTTTGAATAATATCATCGAAGCATAAAATAATTGTAGTATCTATTTATTTTTTTCATTGCTTTAAAGGTAATAAAATTTGAAGGAACTCTGTTGGGTGCATATATATATATATATATATATATATATATATATGATGCAATAAAAAACAAGCACTTTTAATTTTAAAAATACAAAAGCTAAATTTCATTAAAATCTTCAAATTTTATAACCCCACTAATAAACATTAGCAAATGAATTTGTTTTCCAAAACCCTGCCTAAACTTAATTTTCGAATGGAATTCTTTCTAGATTTCCCCCCTGCAAATAAAAACATAGAACAATATCATAGACAACCGAATAAAAACAAGTGCAGCCACAGCAACTTATGCGACATCACTAAACCAAGGGATCTCTTCCCTCAATAAATGAGGTTTCTTATGAGATGATATCTTTTATCGGGAGCTGAGTCATATGTGTAGTATCATCTCCCACGAACATTGAGCCCGAACCTTAATAGGAGCTAACTGGCACATCCTGTGATCTCATATCCTCCCACTTGATGTTCACTCCAAATAGGAAGCACTTCCAAAACAACACACATATTTGTAAAGGTCAGACTTTCACGTAAAAAGTACAATGGAAATGGGTCCCAAAAATGATTTTCAATTAGTATAATGTTTGGTGTTTCATTTTTTAAGGTCTACATGGAACTCAGTTCAGTGGAATCTCGCATTTTGTTGCAAAACACACTTTTCTGTATTTAATTGATGCATTTCCGTATATTAAAATCTACATAAAATACCAATTGTAAATTCAATCTAGTGGAACAGAAAGTTTTCCTCCTGAGGTTTCAGGTTTCAAAAAAAGCCAAACTTATTAAACGTGGGAGACATTTTATATGCAAAGTAATTCGGTAGAAATGGAACTCCAAACAATTTGTCTTTTAATTTATAATGCAAAAACATAGTCATCGATTCATCGTAAAATAAATGAAATCAAACTACGCAAAATATTTTCATTATTTAATAAAAGTGTTTCTTTATTTTTAAAGTATATGTCTAATTTCCTTCTTCCTTCCAGTTTTCCAATGTATTATTCTTTCTTTCTAAAATGAGGGAAAGCCTTTTTGCACATAAAGTACTTCAATGGAAATGGGTCCCAAATCTGTTGGGTTTTCGATTAGAATTCATATCATGTTTGGCATGCCAATTTGAGAAATGCGCAAATTTTTAAAAATCTAAATTATGATGTTTAATGTTTTTATTTAACCCTACGGAATTAACGAAACTAAACATTGTATTATTTTCAGTAATTAATCGAGGTAATTCAATATTTTAAATCTCACAAGTAAACCCTCATCTCGTTAATTTTTCTAATAGGCTATTTCCTCATTCTGATGGGGGATCATTCTACGCGTAAAATATTTTAGTGGAAAATGATCTCAAAATGTTTGGTTTCGATTAAGATTCAAATCATGTTTGATATTTAAATTCGGTGAATATTGAACGAGCTTGTTACTATCAATCAATTGCATTTTCAAACTTATGAAAAACAATATTAAAGAATACTATTATTATCGATTCTATGTAACAATAACAAATATTTAGCATTGATCTTGATATTTCAAGCCTTTAAATATATCAGACATATGTCAATAATTGAAAACATGTCGGAAGTTTCAAATTAAGAAAATTTTAGAAAGTAATTTACTTGTGATAAAAAATTGCACCCTGGTAATTATTAACTCGTATGTATTGGATAAAATTAGATAAAATTATAGTTTTAACGAATTAAGTCATCATTAAGGCTTCAGAACATGTTAATAATGTCGGACAGACGCCCATATAAATTCCAACTAACATTTGATAAAATAAGTATACATTTTTGCTTATATTTATCTAACAAATAATTTTAGAATTTATTTCTAGTTTATTAAAGAAGGTGTATTAGGATTTTTTTTTATAGAAGGTGTAAAATTCTTATTATCTAAAAAATAAGTAGAGTTTATTTTTCTTAGTTTACTTTTTACTTATTTTTATACCTTTAAACCTTTACAAAAAAAAAAATGTTTTATAAATTTCCATTCGGGTATGTTATCTTTCCGTGATTGTGTTGCGTGATCTGGAATCACGCAAAATCCTGGAAATACTTCCCGTGCCCATGTCAGTGAATAACTTTGACAATTGCGGCATTTTTTGAGCCACAGTCGGTGCTTTCAAATAATAGTCGCTGTAATTGTGGGTGAGAAAAAAACTACTCGAGGACCCGTGAAGTTCTGTAAACATTATTAATTCTAAGATTTATAGCGGCAAATAACTCTTTTAATTTCGAGAAAGTAAAGTAAGTGCCCTTTAAACGGTGCTTAACCTTAGCACGCATATCCTTAAAGAGCCATCTGCTTTGTTCTTACAACCAGCTTGAATGAGGAGAGGCTTTAACACTATAAAAAACTTGAATGTCGTATTCTTGATATATTGCACACGTGCATGCGTCTCTTAATACTTGATGGATTATTGCATGAGGTATTAGATCTGTAGAGTTTTTGTACCATTTATTTTTATACAGATAGGAATATCAAAATTTTCAAAAAATTGTAAACTAATAATTTTTTATTGCTTTCAATGAAAAACTACTTTTAAAAACCAGACGTTTTATACTTATTCTAAGAAATTGATTAAAGAAAATAAAAGAATTCGTTATTTATTTAGAATTTTTAAATTTGAAACGAATTGCTTTTAAAAATGTATTTAAGAATGTTTCATTATTTCATCATCAGAACAGCAATTCAAGCGCTCTCTTTCTTAGGAAGAATTACTTAAGAAAGACATACAATTTTCAACAATGTAATTAACTAATAATGGTTGCAATGTAAAATTGCGTATTGATACGTAGAAATATTTTTAGTCCTGCTTTATTAATTTAGTTTCACTTTTTCAATAAAATTTTTAGTGTTGTATTTTTTCACCACAGTAACATTTGCTTTTGGTATATATTGTCCATAGTCCATTATGTCCGATGTTAAATTATGTTCATAGTCACGTGTATGCATGTTTCGCTATAACATTTATTGTTTAGTAAACAAAAAAACAGTTTCGTAGTTTAAAAACAGAAATGCATATATGTTTTAATCTGTTTACTTAAAAATAATAAGTGGTAGTATATCTATTTTGGCTGACTAAATAGGTATGACTTTATAGGTACTTTTTATACAAATATACGTTTTTATTTCAATTAGCATAAATGTAAAAGTTTTAAAAATAAAATATAAGCTCTTTGCTTTATAAGATTCATATATGTACTGAATTTGTTACTTCCTCTTATTAATCCCAATCTGTTACTTCCTCTTATTAATCCCAATCTGTTACTTTCTATTCTGAATTACTATTCCTTTTATAATTTTATGAAAAGAACATATTTTTAGAAAAAATTGAACTATTGGACAAATTTTATTCATATACTTCTTGACATTATTCCTTTATTTAAGAAGGTATTCCCTTATTTATCTACAGAATTATGCCTATTTGTTTCCTAAAATGACAATCTTACTCTTTAATTGAAATAGCAATTTTAACATTGGCTTGCAATAGACACTTCATAGATACATGCTGATGCTATTTTCCGCTTGACCATGATGGAATTTTGTACAACAAATAAAATTTTTTTATTTATTAATCTAGATCATGATAGAGGAGAACATTCAAATTAAATATTTCAAATCTTGGTTAAATCTTGAGCTGTTCACTGTAATGTATTGTTAATTATTGACAATCATTCAATAAAAAACTTGTTATAAAACTTTCCAATTTTAGTGAAACAAATAAATGCAATTTGCTTCTAATTTGGTTAAACAATTCTCTATCTGTTTTAAATCCCTCCCCTTCAAAAAATATTATCTCCTTAACTACAAATCTGCAATTAGAGTTTCAATTGTCTAACTGTATTTCTTGATTAAATTCTGCTTTGTCCTTTATTTTTCGAAACAAAAGATACAATACTTAATTTCCTTTACAGTTGTGCATTTTTATTTCTTGGTAAAATAGGAAGTATGGCAATTGAATTGGAATGTTTGAGCCTCAACCTCAGACCTTCTTCGAAAAGTTCTCTGGAGACTGTTATCTGACCACATCCTTGAAGCATTTGCTCGGATTCGCCGTTGGAATCTTCATTTTGCGTTTCTGTCACGTACACCTTCGAAACATCTGCAGTAAAATATGACCCATAATTGCGAGAAATTCTCTTTGAGCAATCCATTCATCAGACGCTCCCTTTTCTTCGCCGGCAACTTGCTCATCGAATTAGGCCCTCTCTCCTCATCCCCCTGGGTTCATAATCACCCGAGAAGACACGAATCCACGAACGGTGAGGGAAACAGAAATGAAACAAGGGGAAGAAAGAATGGGGAAAGCTCTTTGTCTATCATTAAAGATCACTGTTTGTACCATCCACTCACTCTCGGCACAACTTTTCCCAACCTAAAAGCTTCAAGGGACGACCATTTCTTCAAGCACTCAATTGGGAAAATATTTCAATGAAAAAGGGAGCAAATTCTTAATGGATCTTCTTGGACCGGCAAAAAAAAAAAAAGAAACCTATCGGAAAATGATTGTTAGACATCGGTCATCAGAAATGGGCTTGGCTTCACTATACGTGCCATTCCCATTCGAAGTAATGCAATTATAACGCCAGTAAGTCGAATCCAAGAGGTTGGTGCTTGTAAATAGATATCAAGGCAGAGATAGGAATTTCACCGCCTCCTTTATTAGCAGAAGAAGCTGACTTTATTGGCACACCAAATGATTTGGAGGAGTTAGGGAGGGTCTTCTTCGTGATTATCTCAATGGGGAAAGGTTGGGCATAGAGGTGGCGCTCATTAGATAAAACATAATCGGAAGCTAGTCAATGAGTCTTAAAATGTGCTCAGAACTAAAAAGCTAAATCGCTTTATTGCGATTGTGGTTACATTTCACTTTTGTTAATCTCACGAATCTGCAGTCTCATTATGATTAATCCGTTAATCTCGTAAAAAAGCAACAGTCTTATCTTCATTTAGTTCAGGAATGTTATCGTGATCTGGAGGTGATCTAAGTTCAAGGTTTTTTTCGCTTCGTTTTGTTTCGACTTGAATTTCAAATCCGGCTCTTCGGGTCAACTGTTTATTTATTTTTTTCGAACAGAGTTTAAAGGATTCTTCGCTTTGTAATGCATTTAGTAACGACATGATTGATTAACAAAAAGAATAGAATTTTGTGTATAATATTGCAATGCCTTATTCATTTGTCTAAAAGAATTATTAAAAATACCGTGAATAAACATTTTAAAATTAAACTAAAAGAAGTAAAATGCAGATATGCAGAATTCACTCTTGATTTCATTTTGAATTTACAACTGGAGGCAGACCATGACTGATTAATTAAACATTTCTTTAGATTTTATTTCTTTCCTACCCTTTAATTGACATGCATGCAGTACTAGAATTGCAGTAAATGCAATCCATCTCAAGAACTGTATTGCTTTGATGGAAATATTTAAGCAGATACTTTTGCACAAAAAAAAAAAAAGTACCCTTTAGATCTGACCTTTAGCTAAATTTGATTTATATATTTTACTTATTTAGTTAAATAACGTTTGACTTTTAATTTTAAAATCATAAAAATGTCTCGAAAGAACAAAAAAAAGCAATTCGTAAACCTGTTATGGTTTGTTTACACACGTTTTTATGTTTCACATATTATGGTGTCTGTGCTAAATGTTTATGAACTATAATGATCGTTTTTTTTTTTTTTTTTTTTTTTGCAGATGTCACAAAGAAAATAAAGAAAAGGTATTATGAGTTCTATTCTCTGAATTACTCTTTCTACCCTCGAATGTTACTATCACATGATGCAGACACAAAAATTAATAAACATGTTTCTTCACCTACTAAAATAAGATATAACTTTTCTATCTTGCACAGCTACGAAGAAAATCTACATAATCTTTTATTCATCCTGACAAATTACAAGAACAAAGAAAGTCTTGGGATGAAAAATGATGACTGATTGTTTTGAGACTTGCAAACCTCTTTCTTTAGACATTTGCATGAAAAGATTTAATCTATGGGTGGGCAATATAAAAATATTTTCAAGATTCTCTTATTGATTTAATATTTCTTAATTTGAAAATTTAATCGAGGGGTAGAATTAATTTTTGAAATTTAATTGCTGACGCAGCTAATAAATTGTTAAAAAAGAATATAAGTATTAATTTGATTATGTGAAACAACTTTTAAACTGTGAAATTTAAAATTATATGCGTGTAATAATCAGTTTAAGTTAGACATTAAAATGTATGCAACTGAACCATGCACTATTTCTTAAAAAGAAGACTAATATTTAATATTTATAATTTTGATATAATATTAGAAAATATGTATATTATTTGGATAATAACTCAAGTTTACTGAATTTTTAATTGGTTGAAATGAATATTAAGAATACTCGATAAATTTACATAGTGACGAATCCGTAATTAATTAAGTTAATTCAAGCTTTAATTGAATCAAATCTGAAAGAACTAAATGAAATAGCAGAGATGACTGAAGCTTTATGTTTTGAGAATAAATAATTTTTAAATTCAATTTTAATTAGGGATTGTTAAGTTTATTTGTAATTCGTTACAAGTTTTATACTAGAAGTAGTAATGAAATTATAACTCCAGTAAGCCGAGTCCAAGATGTATGTGCTTATAAGTAGATATAAGGAATTTCATTTCCTTAGTAGAAGAAGCTGACTTTATTGACACACCAAATGATTTGGGTTACAGTCCTCCTTAAAAAGTCCCCTAGGAAATCATACATGTTCCCTCTCTCCAGAAAAACCATTGATACGTTGAAAAAGTTAATAAAGTTGGCAAGAAATTAACAAATTTCAAGTTTACCAACACTTTGTAAAAGAAGCATTGAAAGAAAACAAAAATAAAAAAAATCATTAAAAATTAGCATCCCCCTTTTTTATTTCTTATTTATTTATTTATTTTTAATTTTGTTATTATTATTACAAGCATCTTTTCTTCGAGTTGTGAGTCAAATAAAATTTCTCATTTGTATATCGGTACAAAGAACAGACCAAAAATGATGTCTAAATGAGACACACACATAACAGCTAGAAAAACTTCTTTTTAAGTTCAGATGAAGAAAAATACAAAATAAATTAATGGATGGATTAATATATGATGAGAAAATATTTACACGCGTTATTATTTTTCCCTTTTTAAATAAAAGCAAAATGAGGGTTGTTCCTCTTTCTTAAACAATTTTTAAAAACCTCAATTTAATTGAAAGGCGAGATATCTAGTGCAATCAATACATTGTATAATAGTTATAGAAAATCAAGAAAAGATTTCGAAAAACGACTTTATTGCTATGGAATTTCGAAAGCTTAATTAAAAGTACCAGTGAAGTGGAGAAAATAATGAAAATCATGAATGGTGAATGTATAAAATCTGTAACCTGGAAATTTCTAGCATTTGTGCTGTATAATTGTTTGAAGAGAGGTGCAATTTCCGCGCTTAAATAACGTTTTAAATTCAATGTTTCCTCTATATTTCCTTTTATTAATTCGTTAGACATCAATGGATCTCGGATTGCATTTACGTGTATCACGAACAGCCACCAACGGGTTAAGAAAGTAAGGTATTGCCTCCTATTACTTTTTCGAACCAATTGTAGCACATTTGTTTATCGTACTGGAGAAAATCCTCACAAGGAAACCTGACCGTCGTTGTGAACTGCTTATAAACGCTGTCAAAAGTGTCATTGAATCAACTCATTTCTGAAAATAAGGACTGCAACAGACGCTGCATGCAGATAGAACTTCGGCCCTCCAGCATGATAACTCTGCATGTTACCACAGGACTTTGAGTTAGGTCGACATTCTATTTGGGGCTAACATTTAAATGATACTTGTTTAAATAACAAAAGTTGCTAAAATACGAGAAAAAATTTTATTTGAAAGTAATATATTGAAAATACATTTTTACGTTAAAATTTACGAGGGAGCAAAAACACAAATAAGATATTTTTATATATTCAGATATTAAAATGATAGTAAACAAGGACTTATAGCATATTTAGCCTAACATTCCTTATTAAAAGGAAGCATGAATCGTAAAATTTAGGATATGACGCTTTTATGAAATAAGTCGTTAAAATGATTAATCCAGGTTAAAACTAACTTCGCTTTTGGTGTTTGGAGGACTTATTTGTTATTCATTCATTATAAACATTTGATTTAAATAAATCAAAGAATTCCCCGAAAGCATGATCAACTAATGATTAAATGTATGATTTATTAACAAAACTCAATGCCAGTCATTTGAGTGAGAGATAATTAACTACATGATTTGATTATTGCAGAGAAGTTAATTCGATTATCATGACAGCGCTCTTAATATCAGTCATCAGTAATTTATTTTCTCCTGTATTTTGAATGTTTTATCTCAATTCAGTATCGAAGAAAGTGTTCAATTAGTTCTTTCTCGATTATTTTTTAATGGATTTTCGTTCATTCTTTTCCTGTGCGCAAAGAGAGTTATCATTTTTATGCAATGTGCAAGGCTTTGATTACATTTCCTTGATTCGTATAAAATATATCTTCAAACTAATTTATCAAAACATTCTTTGCATTCTAGTGTCTTTAGATAGATTAAATATCTAATATTTTTTTTTAAATATGTAATTTTATTTTATATTAATATCTCACATCATCTCTGACTAGAGCTGAGACCTTTTTTGCAGGTATATTTTTTTATGTTGTGTGAAAAGTTGTGCACCACAGTAATTTTGAATAAACATTCCCAAGAATGGAATCTGGTAATCTAGCACCTTTCTGCCCTTCTTGAACAAAATGGAATGACATATTGACATATAGGTTTATCATGAGCGGGTATGTGGCATAGAAGCTTTGAATTTGTCATTACTTGTCGAGTTTTCAACCAGACACCTTTGCTTCAAAATGTCAGAGCTTTATCCACCACATCAATCTGATCCTTATATTTATATTGAAATTTAAAGAAAAAGCACCTTTCTGTACATTTTAATTTATAATAACGATGCGATTTCTAAATTTTCTTCCGAACAAGCAACTATCAAATAATTTACGTACTTTTATTTCAAATTTTGCCTTTATTATATACATTATATTATTATATTGCATTATGGTAACAGCTCACAAAATTGTAGGCTGACGCAAATATATATATAAATTTGCCAATGATATATATTGTTGAAACATACATAACAATAATGATATATATATATGGTTGTTCCCCTGCTTTCATAGGCTCATCATAAATGAAAAAAAAAAAATCCCCGTCATAATTCTAGTAGCATTAACATAAAGGAGTGGCAATCTGTTAAGTGAAATTATGAACAAATTGAAGAATTTTATGGACCAGTGCTTTTCATAAGCCTCCCAGCATTGAATATATATATATATATATATATATATATATATATATATATAAAAAATTATGATCAATTTTTTATATCAAAATAAAAACAAAATTATTTTTGATCACGTACATCAATGAAGTAATGACTTGCAATGAAAGAAATTAAGTCATTTGTTTATCTTGTACTTTCCATGTACCATTTATAGCATAATTATTGCATTGTTTTAAATGTATCAATCACAAATACACTAAATAATTTGGCCCAATTAAGGAGCATTCAATGGTGAGATCAAATCAGCTTATAGCAAAGATACTTGTTTATTTACAATTGTTATTTATAACTTAAAATATCTTTGCTAAAAGTAAAAAAAAAAGCATTCATTCAGATATAAGATATTTCAATTCTAGTTATTAGTTGATTTAGTATGAAGATAGGGAGGTAATAAGTTTCCAAAAATCTTAAAAATCTTGTTTCTTTTTAAAGGAATTCAATGAAAACTGAATGACCAGAAAAATAAAGTTACCGGAAATTCATGTACATCATTCATGTAGATCTTATCGATAGGATTCACTTGAATTCCTATCGATAAGATCTCGACTTTAGGCTTTGCTTACCAAAAAATTGATGAGCGTCAATCCATATAGTGCCGAATTTCTACTAGTTTAAGGAAATCCACAAATTCAAGATTTTTGCTTGAGAGAAGATGGCTATTTATTTAAAACCACTTATTTATCTACAATACGAGTTTATAGTCAATGGCTTGGGATGACTACTAAATGAGCTCAAGGTTTTATATTTATTTTTGTTTATTTATTTATTTTGTGAAAGATATAAGAATGAATACCATCGATAAGAATGAATACCATCAAATCACACACACACACACAAAGAAACTACACACATTGAAAGGTAATCCAATAAGGATGAAAATCGTCAAATGTTATGTTTAGCCATAGGAAAAGAAAATTAATTCATATATTGATGGATCTGCTTGATGGATTTCTTGCCAAATTTTTTTCAGTTGTCGAGTCAGATCATCAAGATCCTGAAACCATGAATGCCTTGTTCATCAAACATACAGTGAGTGCATTAGGAAGAAATCTGGAGTTCTAAACAGTCAGAGAAGTGTTTGATAAGCATGAAGACAATCATTAGAAATGATCGCTGTGTGTTGCCTGTCATTATTAAAATTTAAGCTCGAGTGCCATGAAAGGAATAAATGAAGGATCAAAACGTAGAATATCGTTATCCTATTGCCTGATTATAAGGATATAATGGATGACAACCAAAGGAGAGTGTTAAATAAATGCACCCTAACCCATAAGTCTCTGTTTTCGAGTTATATAGTGGGTGGTTAACAAATTAGTATCCTACTATTGTCCTGAACGTCTCCAGACACGTCTTCGCTGGTCATCGAAGACAATTCAAATTGGAACAGCTTTGTACCTTTGCTGATAACAATTCCACTCCAGTTAGAGAAATTCCAGGTCAAATGTATCTGGCACAATAGCAAACTCAATTATCGGTGTATATTACTCAATTGTAGTTGAAGACTAATCCATGCACTTAGACTCCGTTCTCTGAATCGGCTATAAAAGGGTCCTTGTGGTGACTATAGAGTAGCGGTCGCTTGTCGAATAATTTTATTATTTGATCACGACTTTATACTTTTGAATTTCGAAATTACTTCCACCAAACTGGTGGCTTGTTACATGGTATGCAGCTATCATGTAAGAAGGTCCAGTTTCGAATCCGCTGGGACCCCATTGTAAACATTGCTTTCAGATATGAGGATACTCAATGGCGAATCTGCAGGAGGAACATTGGCACATCTGGATTGGGGACACATCTGGAGTTCTAAATAACCAAAGAAGGGCATAAAAACAAATATTAAGTGCATAAAAACAAATATTAAGTGCATTAAAACAACTAAATATAGTAAGCATAAAAACAATCATTAGGAATGATTGCTATGTGCTACCTTGTATAATCCATTAAATTCTGAGCTCGTGAAAGGGCTACACAACAAGGTTTAGAATATTGTAATCGTACTGCCTGACTGTAAGGATGTGACGGAACGTCTCCAGACACGTCTTTACTAGTCATCGAAATCAATTCAAAGCGGAAAAACTTTGTACCTCTGCCGAAAACAATTCCACTCCAACCAGAGAAATTCCATGCTGAACGTATCCCAAACTACAGCAAACATAGTTTAACACAATCAGTGTGCACAATTTAAGGTTAGAGTGTGTGCTCAGACCCCGTTCTCTGAATCGGCTATCAATAGTCGTTGCGGTGACTAGGTGTCGTTAACTCATCAGGTAATTTTATTATTTTATTTTTCACGACTTCATACCTTTTGAATTTCAGAAATTACTCAGCCCAACTAGTGACTTATTATTAACTTACGCAGCTTAGTAATAAACCACTAGTTACCGCTACCACTGCTCAGTTATGAATCCGCTGGTGGCCCCATTGGCCCCCATATTTCTTTCAGAAACGAGGTGATTCAAGGAAGATTTTGAATGTGTGCTAGTGTCTTGCATTGCCAGTCAAGTTGCTTAGTGGAAGTGTTTTGGGTTTTCTGCCATATGTATATAGTTCCTTCATTGCCCTTCTGTCAATGGTATTCATAAGCGGAACACGAGGCGTATTGATATCAAAAATTATATTGACTGTGATCTTCTATTCGGCTGTTATCACCTGGCTTTAATTTGGTTTAGTTAGTATAAATTGGTAAATAATGTTTAAATATTGTTCAGTGATGTATTTATACTAAAAACAATCCATTTATAAACAATGTTTAAAAACTGAACCTGAGGCAATTCTGCTATCAATTTTCTTTAAAAATATTGCATTCTCGTTGTAAATATTTTTTGTGTGATTTGATTCATTTTATCCTACAAATAAATCTGATAGTTTTTAACCTTTTGCTGAATATGTTGAGATATTCCTGAATCTATTGTTAAGTATTCCGATCTAGCTTATCACCAAAGAATTCTGAGATATTTTTTTATTTCATTCATAAAGAGTTAAAATACTTGGACAAACAACAGAAAAGAGATGATTTAGACATATAAGCAATGAAAGATCCTGAATAAAAATCTATAATAGTCTATTTTCTTGATATTATAAAGCAACTACCTGTGTCAGCACTAAAAATATGACTTTCGGTATCTGTAGTTATGAATTACTGGAAGTTTATAAAAGGGTTCAATAGCATGAGAAAGAATTTTAAAAGTTACTACTAGATACAATCTATTGCTAAAAATTAAAAACTGCACATTTTTTCCATTTAAAATAAAAAATTAGGTAAAAATACATATTCTTCATTGGCGCAACAGCCCCATGGTGGCCAAGGCTGTCTGCCTACTGGCAGATTTCGAGATGTTTTCTGTTTAAGGGGTAGGGTTGTCAGCCCTATGCCCAACATTCTACAGTCATATTAGACCAGGACTACGGTTTAAAGTAGATTCCGAACCACTACAAACGTCCATGACGCCGCTGGTATTCGAGCCAGACACTAGGCCATTAGTCCAGTAAAGATACATATACCATGCACTAAAGCTGTTTTAAAGAAAGCAGAACACAACTAACAATCCTCATAAAAAAATGAATCATTATAAAAGAAAAACTAAATTATCGGACAGTGTTTATTAACAGAAACCAATCAATAAGGAGTAAATTTATAGAAGTTACGGATCTAGAAGTTGGTATCAGAGTACTCTTTGAAAAAGTATTCAGATAAATTTTGATTTAAACTTGATTAATTCTGGAAACTAAAGATTTTAAAACCAGTAAATTCGATTTAATTTCTAATATACTTTGACTACACTCAATTAGACATACAATAAAATTCAGAGAAAATTTTTGGAAATCTGTATTTAGTATTCATTCGCTGGCAGTCGAGTTGGATCCGATGCGAAGATAGCATTAAAACAAACATGATTTATCTTCATACTATAGGTCCTTATTAATTACTACTGCTCTTTTTAGCAATAATTCTAACATGTAGCTAACGAATTATTTCAAAATTTCCCCTTAAATTCTATATAAGTCTTAATAAGATTTCAAAAGATAAACATTGTAAATCAAATCTTTATTTACAATCTCAGAGGTCAAGATTGCTTAAAAGCATTCTCTTTGGATCCGTACAATAATTTCTGTATTCGGCAAATCTTTTCAAAATAGAGCTCCCAACTCATTTGCAAGTTTTTCACGAATATGAGTTTATCTTTAAAACATTCCGCCAGACTGCCTCCAGACTTCGGTGTTTATAAAAGGGTTGTAGTTTTCATGGAAGACTGCCTCTCTCCATTGTTAATACGGATGCACTTAACCGTAATAAGTAAATAAATAAATAATACATTTTAAGATACATTAGGCTACATTATTGTTGATGAAAACAATGATCTGCAGAGAAAATTATAAATTAAGTTACAAAAATTCCACGCCCCAAGAAGAAAATCTTCCACCAAAAGTAAACAATGAGCTCAAAAAGCTTGATATATACATCCTGTCTACATTTTTACCTTCGAAATATTTCAACATAGGTTCCTATGACAACGCAACAAAGAAATATACACTTCAGTACTAGTCAACTTGTTAGTATTGGAGACCAGGCTTCTAGGTAAGAAACATTGTCACGAACTATTTAATAAATAATATTTAATGAAAATTAATTAATACAGCTTAGTCAAACTTTTAAATGAGGACAAAGAAAAGATATAAATTAGTAATAATAAAATTTAAATAAAAATATTTTAAAAGTAACCAAAAGGTTATTAATAAGAAGTTTGCGTTTTCAAATCTGTTGGCATGTCAAGAAATTTAAATCACTCAGTAAGCAGTAATGTGTTTGTCTTAGTTTACTTTAAATATGAAAATACTGATTCAAAAGAGAGTTACTCCAGGTTATTCCAGGCGCTGTAACCAGAGGTCATTTGCCTCTAAAATAGCAAGTTTGTAGCAGATTCAATATTATTCATGGTGACCACAGAGGTCTGATTGCACAACACTCACATTTCCCATCGCAATTTCGAACAAACCTTCCAAAGGCTGGTATCTGAGAAGGCTTGCAGTTTTCTCTCCTAGTCAAAATCAACAGAAGGAAATTCCGATTTACTGATTTATCGTGTCCATTCCCGATAGGCACGGAAACTTTTGATTCGGCTTCGCTTGCGGAGTTTCGAACTCGGTTCCTCAAATTTGCAAATGCAGAGTGTTCTGGTCCTTGATTCATAAATGTACATAAATCCCAAACAAAGATATGTATGCTTGAATGCATTTTTTAATATTTCTATATTTTATATTATATATTTCCGAAATTTCTTTGGATTTAAAAATCCGATTAGATTATACGGCCCTCATTTCATTTTCTAGCATCCATCTGTATCGAAAATAATGGGAATTTTAGTTGTGTATTTTTCATTTAAAAATTTTTGAAATTAAATTTCATTGAAAAATTTTGAAATGTACCAATTGCTAATCAAAAAGAGCAATCCGAATTGATTAGAGAACTATTACTGAAGCGTTACTAATTGTTATATAAAATATAACAATTTATTATATAAAAATATAACAAAATATAACAATGCTCCTAATTTATTTTATGTAAATTATCAGGTGAGATTGCCCAAACTTCGCTTCAATATCGACATACAGGCGACCTGTGAGATAATTCAACTTTAGATACTAACTGTAAGTTGACCTGTGTCATTAAATACGGGCAGTATTAAATGCGTGCGGCGTGAATTTACTAAGGGGGAAAATTCATATTGATCAATAAAATAATAATGCTGAAAATTCATACTCATAAATGAAATAATAATGGTGTAAATTCAAATTCATAATCATATAAATTCATAGTGACTTGGGAATCAATCGAGACTTAATCAGAAATGCCCGCCTGGTGAGAGGGGGTTAAAGTTCGAATCCCACCCTTTGCAGAATGGGGGAAAATTCAACAAAGGGTTGATCACAGATACGTGTTAACTCAAATAGTCTCGTTCATTATAAAAAATTAGTTGTAAATAATTTTTAATTATTTTTATTGACATAACAATAAACTTCATTATCATTCTTTTGCGGGCTTCTCTCATTTTGCATGTCAGATGTATTGGATTCGTGTGTGTAGCAACACAGCAAAGAATTGAATAAATCCAGCAATGTTTTACATATTTGAAGATCAGAAAAAGATCTTTGAAGGCTGATATGAAATTATTAAGCTACTGAATTTAAAATAATACGTGGAGAGCTGATAGTGTTATAGTTACATACGAATAATGAAGCACATAAAAACGTGTGATTAATTTTTATATTTCGGAACAGTTTCGGCTGCATTTTCTAGCAAAAGAGAAAACGGATTGCTGAATATATCTAGCAATGCTCTACATGTTTGGGAAACAAAAACTGAGCTTAGAAGACTGATGTAAATTTATTAAGTTATTAAAGTTTAAACAATACGTAATGAGTGATAGCCAGCAAGCTTGCCTTAGTGTACCTACATACGTTTTGTGAAGCGTGTAAAGCCATTTGGGCCAGTGAGTATGCAAGTGAGTGGAAGGAGAGAAGGTTTTAGGTGCAATCGATAATTCGCGACATCATGAATCCCTAGAAGGAGGCATTCAAAAGCAATGATTAATTGCTTTCATTAAAAAGCTCTCGTTGGAGCAGGGCTTTGTTCCAAAACGGGCAATCATTTCTTATGCTCTTGTCGCTATGTTACACCCCACCTCCACGATTTCGCCATTTTCTTTAGTGTTATTGATAAGTGAGTAGTAATTAACATGGGGTTTTAACATGCGAGGGGCGTATTCAAATAGATCTGGTTGAGAGCCATTCATGATTTATGCCTGCCCACGGAAAATGGCTAAACACAATTTTTGTAGGATTACTCTTAAAAAAACCGTTGTCTCGCAGTGAATATGAATGCATTTATAAACACTGGATTGCTTTTGTGTTTAGAGATTTATGAAAAAAAAAAAAAACACTTCATACAAGATGTCAAAAAAATGAAAAACTATAACTTCAAAGTTGTATTTAAAATATAATAAAAAATACTAATTCTCTTGTAATATCCAAGGCACTGTTAATACTTCTTTATTTTTTATTCTAGTTAAAAGAATAATCCATTGAACAGGGTCATCTTGTTTTCGTTATTTCCCATCTTGTTTTCGTTATTTCCTCATATATATATATATATTTCATTATATAACTTCTGAGAACTAATTTTTAAAAACTTAACTCTGCTTAAACGATAAACGACTTAAGAATGTTGTGAATTGATGAAATAGACTGCAAAAGTCTTCCTTTATTTTATCTGGCATTATAAAACGTACATGGCAACAATTAAATCAAAGCCTTGTCTAAATTTTTAAAAATCTATTATTTATTGCTATACATTTTCATATCAAAGGTAAGTTTTTTTTTTTTTTTTTTTTTATAGTTTATGTCATCATTGAAAGCTTAATTTTCCTTAAAAAATATGGGCCTTCATTTGATGCAGTGTATTTCAGATTATACGAACAAATGTTATCAATAGTGAGACTTAAATAAAAACCATTGATATCTCAAAAGCAACAGGAACACATTTGCTATTTCAGAATGTAGCTCGTTGTTCACTGTTCGCTCACTCAATGCATTCGTTGTTCTTAAAGTTCTTTAAGTTATCTGTTCTGTCAAGTTCTAAAATTTGATTCCAGAACTTGCAAACATGAACAGAAAAAGAAAATATAATTTTCCAACAAGCTTAAAAAAACTACTCATATCTCATGTGAGTCTTACATATAAAAATTTTTGCAAAATTTGAATAGTATTGTATTTTTCCATTTGTAGTTTTAAAAAAGGGGTTTTCTCATTAATTTTCGCATGCATTTATTTGTATTTGAATGCCTTTTTCACACTACAATTGTTTAAAAAATTTCTTATAAAGAAAGACATAAGGAAGAAAACAATTCTAAACATTTGGTGTGGTGAGTTAATAGCTGCTACAGCTAGAAAGGGAAATGCCTTCGAAATATAACCGTCTAATGTTATTTTTTATCGTAGAGAGAAAAAAAAAAAAAAGCTAATAAAAATTTAAACACACACTGCAATGATATTGAACAAACTAGAATAGCACAAAAAAAAAAAAAAAAAAAAAAAAAAAACTATTATAAAAATTTTTTTTTTTTTTGAAAAGGCTATGTACACTGTCTAAAAACCGACACAAATTGAAATGCATAAAATTGAATTCAATGAAGATAAGGTTGTTGGGGAATGCACATTTCAGAATATTAAAGCAAAAGATATTGCATTTCTTAATTGCCAAATTCTGATATCATAGAAGGATTATATATATATAAGGTGGAAGGATTATAAAAATAAGAACAATAATAGAGTGAAGTCTGTCGTCGTTATTAGAAATGGAATTAATTACTAGTTATAATTTTTAGATTATCTGAGTCATTATAGTCTGATGAAAATTTTAAAATGAAATTATGTATTCTAAAATCTATACGTGGCTATAAGAGCTTGTAAAATTTGGCTGCTATTGCCATTGGAACTCAAAATCATATAGAATCAATTTGCGCAATGATCAATTAAAACTAATTAATACAAAAATCATTAAAATATGAAAAAGAAATCATATCTTCATACTGTCAAATAATTTAAAATCTCAGAACATAGAAATAATTGTACAAAAAAGAACTCAGGTTTTTTTTTTTTTCAATTGAACTTTAAATACAATATTGATATTTTAAATATCTCATTGATGACAGTAATATTAAATTAATATTAATAGTAATAACATAATGAGACAGAATTGAAGTTTGGTTTCAAATTGATGTTAATAATTCGAAAACTATAAAAAAAAAAAAAATATTTTAGAAATTGAAATAAAACAGCTGGTTGAAAAAACTCTTAAATGTTTGAAGTCATCGTGTTCTATTTTATCAAAATTTATGCACTAACAAAATGAGAACAAAAATTCAAGGTTGCACTAGTTTGGCTTGAAAATTTAATATAAATTATGGCTTGAACTCGTAGATTTCTTCTCGCTTGTCTGAAAAGTATCATTAATCATTTTTCTTTTTATTCATAGTTCCAGTGTTTCTTTCTTGTCGGAAACATGTTCAACTGGTTGTTAATCGAATGTACTTGCACTGACTTTCTTTTGAGGTGAAGAGTTGAGAACACCAGATATGTTTACTGAAAAATTATCTAAATGATTATCGCCAAAGCGATTGGGAATGGAATGCAGAACTCGAACTTGGTTCTTAAACGTGAAGCATCAGTGAGTGAAGTCCATGCAAATTTTAAAATTATCCGATAGTTTTGCCTCTGTAACTAGATTAGCTCATTCATAAACGAAGTATTTTTATTAAAGATAGGCTTTTAAATTAATAGATAGTAAATTATATAAAGATAATTTTTTTTTATACATTAAGGAAATTAATGAAAAGTTTTTGTATTTATTTTCAAAAAGGAAAAATAAAGTTCTTTATTTCAATGCAACGAAATTTAAAAGAAATATATTGAATATTAGTTGCATGTTATTTACTTAGTCTAGTTAGGAAACTTTCTTTCAGTTATTTCTGAGATAGGCAGATTAAAGAAAATCTGTAACGTTTTTTTTTTTTTTTTTTTTTTTGTTGTTGTTTTTTTTATATTTATTTTTAAAAGTGCTGTCCAATGTTAACAGAAACTCTTTCTATCTTCAATGTATGATTGTTTCAAATAGATCAACTCTAACGACGATGTAAATTGATTTACTAAGAAATAGTCCCTTAATTCTTGTACGAATTCAGATTTCCAGACATAAAAAATTTCTAAGCCATATTAGTGTCTTTATTAGACTTCATTAGACGTATACATACTGAAAGATCGTGTATTATACAAAATATTTTAATTCAATGTATTCAATTCAATATGGATTATTCAAAATATTTCAAATCAATTTATACAATTCAATATGATTCAATTTATTAGTGTCTTCATTAGACTTTATTAGACGTATACACACTTAAAGATCATGTATTATTCAAAATATTTCAATTCAATTTATGCAATTCAATATTTCAATTCAATTTATGCAATTCAATATATCAATTCAATTTATTAGTGTCTTCATTAGACTTCATCAGACGTACATGCTGAAATATCATGTATTATTCCAAATATTTGAAATCGTGCAGTGATGCAGTAATTATATATTAAGAAAAAAATATTTTTAACTGATCAATCAGTTAAAAGCAGATCATGGTTGGGACAAATTAAAATTAAATTAAAAAAAAGCATCTGTTATTTATTGTTGTTATCTATTTGTTATTTGTTTTAGTTTTCTCGTGTTTTCTGAGCTTCAGAGATGATTATCTCGTGCTTATTAGGTACTTCTGCAGATATGAGATCACGTCACTCTCTGTATTTTTGAAAATATTCTATTCATACTGAAAATTTTAGTGTTAATTAAACTTTTTCGTGTTAATTAATTATTTCAGTTTTCGTGTAACACTAAGCATTTCTGAATTTCTGATTGATGCATCATTGTTATTTTAAATGAAACAAAAACTTTTGAAACAAATGAAAGATTTATTTACTTAAAGTCAAACATTTAAATATAGATCATTACAGCAATGTTTTTTACAATACCATTTAGTGACTCAGTTAAAAACAAGTTATAAGCTGATTTTGCTCATAAATATTTGCTCAGCTGCTTGTTTACATTTAATCTGAAGATGTTTTTGCATATTTGTAGATTTAGAGTGGTTTAATTTTTATCTGTAGGAAATTTGTCGTATTCCACAGAGTTAATCATTTACAATTTAAGTATTAGTGACTTAATTTTTGATTCAAATAAGCATTTTTATATGTATTTCTTTAAGTAGGTTCTTTCTTAAATGAATGTTTAAGAATAACAGAAAGTGTAATATGAGAATATAAGCAAAAATTTGTATATGTATTATGATTAGAAATTCTCTCAGAGCCCTAATCCATTAAAACTCAAACCTTATTTATACACTTTCACACACACACAAACGTTTTATTAAAACGAACAGACATTTCTGAATTTCCGTATTGTACTGACTTTCATATACAAATACTTTCCAGTCCAGCTAGAATTTCAGAGGATCGTAATTGAGCACCCGAATGGTTTATTAGAAAGGGGAGAAATTCCAATTCTAGGCCATAATTTCCATTCGAATTTGATTCCGTTTACTCACTTGGCAGTACCAGTGCCCCGAATTCCTTTGGCGCGCAATGACTATGAGGTTCATATCACCATTTGAGAGAGGACATGCTATAACGATATGCATGCGACCTACCTAGCTCAAGAGAGTAGGTAGGTCAGATCGAAGGACCGCTCGGGTAGGAGCGATACCACAATTTGACAACGTTGGCTAGAATGGTTAAATCATGGTAGATCACAACTTCAAGAAGGCAGCGGTGGACCTAAAGAGACAACAAAAAAGAGCGATAGTTAGAGTGATTCTCACAATACCTAATTCTTCATTATCAATGAACCAATGGTTAACCGGATACCAATCACCCCAAGAACCATTGATAGACGAATCAGAAGAATCGTATCTGAGCTAGCATACCTAACAAGTGCATTTGTAGCCCTTGGGCGGGTTTGACCAAAAATCTCTCTCACTGAATTAGAATTGTTTACAGCGATGAGTCCCATTTCGAATTGAACTCCGATGACAAGCGAACATGTCTGAAGGCCTCCAAGGTAGCTGGGATTATTAATCTGAGTGTCACAAATACCCGACAACAGGCAGTTATGGTCTGAAGTGCGATTTCATTCAATTGCTGTAGGTCTTTCGTTGTCATTTGTGACATCCGTATATTGGTGCGTTGCAGTGATTTCCAAGACATTCTTATGATACATTGATATTATAAGTCAAGTTGCGTTTCCCAACCTATCATGGCACCGCGGACTTATGTTTCAACAGTAAACGATCGAAATCATTTCTACTGAGTGGCTTCGTGATTGTCAAACATTTCCTTGGTCAGGTTGATCGCCAGGTCTCTCATTAGAGTATACTTGGGATTTGGTGAGCATGCGCCTCAGAATTAAAAAAAAAAGAAATGATCATTGACTCATATGTATTTTTAATATTGTCAATTCGTTCACACCAATAATGAAATTAGGGTTTTTTTTTTTATTTGGTTGTATAACGAGTTTAAATTTATTTTGAAATATGTAATATTACTTAAAGTCTGAGGTAGAAAAATTTTGAATGTAGTAAAATTTGCAACATGATGAGTATATTTTCAAAAATTCAGAGAGGACACAGATCTATCTCTATGATACAAGTAAATATATAGTAGGGGTGTTTCAACTGTGAAAATTTGAGAATTAAGGGACGGATGCATCAAATGTGCTTTAAGAAATATGTTGCTGAATTCCTACATACGAACAAGGAAGATTAATTTTTAATTTGTTGATTGACTTAAAGGTAACCTAAAATCTGAGTAGGAAATTTATTTTTAAATATTGTAAAAAACCTTGCAGAGAAATGAGGGAAGGAATTGACCCATCTCTACATACGAGTGTTTTTATTTCCGAAAATCGGGAAAAATTAGTTGTAGAAATTTGATATCGCTTTGAGAAAAATTCATGATGAAACTGTTCAAAGAAAGAAAAGAAATAGGGCGGTTTCTATTCAGGAAAAAGAAATGTATCGAGATCCACATAAAAGTGATTTCTAAAATAAATAGTTGCGAAGGAGGGTCTTGTATTCTTCTTGTTCCCATCCATCGCGCCGACTATCAATTCTTGTCAAGTGGCTGCCACAAGAACAAAGATCTCTTGCATGCCGCCACTCCGTCTACACTCCCGAATCTCTCTCGCATGCAGTCAAAGGTCAACTTGTGGCCGCGCCTCTACTCGAGCTTTTCCACCAACCCGAGACGAAGCCCCCGCCTTTCCAGGTGCAAAAAGCGCTCATTAGAGTGAAAGCCTCACTTGCAAGGGCGTTGGCCCTTTCAAGACTCGGGTTCGGCCTCTTGTCTTGCCGCTCAGGTGGAGCATCCGGATTCGTGGGCTCGAAGGGGGTTCGCTGCTGGACACTGCCATCTGGCGGCATTTTTTCCCTCTTTCGCAATTTGTTTTCTACTCTGACAAGTTGTCATTGTTTCGCGCCGTTAGAAATGCAGGCGGCACATAAACATTGAAATGAAACGCACTTAGAGATACAAAATGAAAAAGATAGTTGCCCGTTAGAGTAACGAGTCTTGGTTTGTGAAGGGGAAGATGGGATAATGGATTTCAATGCAATTAAAGAGGTTGAACCCGGTTAATGTGTATTTGATGGCTTCGAAGTATAAAATGTGCATTCGAATGTGAAACTTTTGATTAAATACTTTTAAATTATTCAGATTTAAAATTTATATATATGTATATAAGTTTACTTATACGGAGAAGAAAAAAGGCAGAAAAAGTTATTATTACACAATTTATTATGGGAAAGTTCCTTTTAAAAAAAAAAACTTGTTTGGTCGTTTATATGTTACCGACCATATATATAAAAAAAAAAAAAAAAAAAATTTACCCTATTTTTTAAAATAGGATAAATTGGGTAGCATTTTACCCTATTTTTAAACGCTCTTTTTTAAATTGTACAGAAGTTACAAAAATAAAATATATATTCATTTTTTATATTTTATTTTTTTTTTTTCAACCTTTTTTATTATGAATTTAATTTATTCTTTTCCTTATGTATTCATACCATCTATAAATCTTATACATCTATATCTTCATACCATAATTCTTATTTTTGAAAGTAGTTTTTTTTTTTTTGGTTTTTTTTTTGCAAATACAAAATAATAATAATATTAATAATACATGGTAGTTTTAATTAGTATATGGTAATACATAGCAATTTTAATAGAATTTTCTAGTGTGATTTTTTTAACTTCTCTACAATAGTAAAATTAATACATTTATAATTTTTAAACTTTAGCCAGGGTGTCTTAAATTTAACAATGAGTCATTGGACAAATCTATGAAAAAGGATTCTTAAAAGCATTTAAGCTTAGAATATGAAATTATTTATACTACTATTAGCCATAATTACAAAGAAAACAACTTATATTTTAGTCAAATATAATTGAATGCAGATTACAAAATAAACGAATAATGTAAATTAATATCAATGAGCAATAATTGGGAATGAATAATCAATACATTAATGAATTAATGAATAATAAATTAATGCGTAATACATATACACATATATAATAAATGAACTTATATTTTAACTGAGCAAAATAATTAAATTGATAGTCTTATAAATACATACATAATTCATTCGGAATCTAAGTTGAGTGAATGTTTTAAATTCTCTTTTTGCAGATGTTTAGCATTTGCTTATAATCTAAACCTCGTCAAAAATAAAATAATATTTATATATATTTAATATATAATATTTTATAATAATATATGATATATATATTTAACAATTTTTTTTTTTTTTTAAATTCTTTAACTTGCATTATCAAAACATGGCTTGCGAAACAGGTAGGTTGTGGTAGGGCATATCGGCGCGTCAAAGTCAGTCTGTCACAATCTCCACCGAGTCTTACTCAAATTTCAAAGAAGTAGCTTAATTCAAGCTTTCAACGGAATCAAACTCTCGCTTAATTGCTAACTCTATTATTATGTAAAAGGTGGCTGAATTTAAATGTTATGTAAAAATATTTCTACTAATTTTTTGAAACGTAATACAAAACGAGTATCTTATTATATCTTATTTTTGTATAGTAAATAATATTTATTAAATTAAAAATATACTAAAAGTGTGTTTTTACATATTTAGTTTACCTTGGGGTGATGATGATTTTGATTTCGTAAGATGTTAGCACCATCATAACAATAGTTATGATGAAGCTAACATCACTTATGCTTTAGTTATCTAGAAAAGGTATTTAAATTAACAATGATAGTTAAAAACTTGTTAAGTTATTGTTTGATATTTACCTTTTATTACTTAAAATACACTTGTATGGCATTAGATGGTTTTGAGATCTTATCTCTGATATTCTGATAGAAAGGCAGATCGATTTATTGAATAGGCCATCGGCTCTTATTCTAATCTTTCAGAGACTTTATTTGGTCAATGTTGAAGCTTGATTTTGGTACTTAGCAAAGCTGACAAATTAATGGCACCGGAACTCAATTGACCGTGCTGTAAATCGAAATTTAAATCTTCTTCTTAACTTAATGATAAAAGGTATATTTTACTCTCAAAATAGCACTAATTCTTGAATCAAAAATAAACTGAAGGACCTTAATGGTTTGCTCAATAAATGATTTTATTGAACTGTCAGATAGGGAGATAAATAACCTGTCGTTCCGACATTAAGTACTAACTGGGACTTGATAGTAATTTTGAAGCAGAATGCTCTGAATTGCCTTTTCACTAGCTTAGTCTTTAAACATCACACGATATGTAAATGGGAAAATAAATTAAAATAAATAATATAATAAATAAATAAAATAAAATTAAATAATATAATAAATAAATAAAATAAAATAAATAATATAATAAATAAATAAAATAAATAATATAATAAATAAATAAAATAAAATAAATAATATAATAAATAAATAAAATAAGTAAATAAATGATAAAATAAATAAAAAATTACTCTACATCACTTAAAAAGTTTATCTGAGGGTCTCATCGTGCTATCCGCTGGATTACATAAATCTTAATTCAAAATAAATTATGCACAACAACACTATTCTCCGTTTCTCAGTAATAATAAATTCCTTATCAGTTTATCTTAAAATGACTTCTTAGTAAGTACTTTCTTTTAATCTGGATGCAGAGTATTCTTTTCCTCATATCATACACCTTTTAAACGCTGAATCTGTTACAAATCTGCCATATTAAGGACTATTATAAATGAATTATTTCTTTTATAGAAAAAAAATTTGAAACAAAATAATTGCAGCCATCTATAAATCAGGTTTATAGGAATTTTTTAGGTAGTTATGTAAAAATTTTAAAATTCATTATTTCTGTTATTTGCATATAAATTTAACCAAATGATCGACTAAGGAAAATTGATTTGAACTCCAAATATCATATAATGTTCATTTTAAATTGAGTTGTCAAAATGTGTGCTGTGAAGTAGCCCACCATTGGTGATTCCTGGGTACGCTGAATCTGCTACATATCCGCTGTTATAGTAGCAAATGACCTAAGGTTAAAAACACCCGGCAAAGGAAAACAAAACTATAACCAGAATGAAGAAAGAGCAAAAGAATAGCAATGGAATACACAATCATGGCTAAATGAAAAGGTAATAAGCTGTTCTTACATTACTAATTTTTAAAATAAAATACATAATTTTTTCCCTATAACTATTTCTAAATTTCCTTTGTAAGAGATTTATTTGAATTTTTAAACAATACTTTTCTTCGAGTAATAACTATTTACTTTTTTTTTTACACAAATGAAATAGTCGTTCAGCTTTCTTTTCTGATATGTTTCATAGACTAAAGTGCGAATCTCGTAACACTTTGAATAAAAAACAATTCAAATTATTCTAAACAATATTTTCAGTAATAAACAATGTCCACTTATTTGTCAGTTGTTCGTGAATATGATTAATTGTGTACTAAAAGTTGTTTGCCGGTTAAAAGCAGTTTCCAAAATCGCGGGATCAGTTCGTGCTTTAGAAAAGTAATTTCCAAAACTTCTGTAAAATTTGTTTCAAAAACTTATCTTCTTACAATAAAATAATATTTTATTTCTAAATAAAAAATCAAAGTTTGTTAAACTGGCCTCTCATTTTTTCTTCTAAAAAGCAAATAAAGTAAAATCCTAATCCCAGAAAAATTCTCTTTGCTTCAATTGCCAAGCATTCGTTCAATCTGGTTTGTTTTGTATTTGCGAAAATCAATAACTGAAACGATATACAAGATACAAGTGTCAGCTCCATGAAAAAAAGAAAAAAGAAATTAGTAAACAATTGCATAAAGAAGAAAAATTATGTTAAACGAAACGTGTCCTGTCGAATTTCCATATGTCAATGTTAGTAAACAACCTCTAACTCCCTCTTTGTTTATATTTTCTTCACTCTATTTTCAATGTTTTCAACGCATCCTTTTCTTTTAATTATGAGATGATTCCATGTTTGGAATTCTATCGACAGATTCGTTTGTTTGATTTTATGAATGTTATTGAATCAATCTCGATTATGTTTTGATTGCCAGGAATAGTGAGCGATACGCAAGAAAGCGTGAAAAGATAAGTATTTGATTTATTTTTCTTTCTTTTTTTTTTTTTTTTTTGTATTTGAAGATTCATGTTTTTGTGAGTATTTTCTTCGCCAAAGTATGCTTTGTAAAGATATTTATGCAATTTAATGAATAAATTTGTTGTATCAATGAATTTAAAAATAATAAAAAGCTTTAACTCACTTTTTTGTCATTTATTTTTGTTCAATGTTTTTTATGTTCTTCAATTTGACGTTCATCAATATATTTATAAAACTTATAAAATATTTTGATTATGTAAAAAAATATTTTGTAATTTATTTTGGTTTATTTATATTACCACATTTGGCATTATATTATCCACATTGTGATTTTTAGCAACAAAAACAAACTTAGGATTATTAGCAAAATTCAGCAGCACACATTGCTTGAGATATCTTATTTGATCAGCAGCCTCTTCAAATCAAGGAAATAAACTGAAATTCATAATAAAACAGAAATAATTTGTAGCTTCCAAAAGTCCAAAAGGAAATTGAAATGGCAATGGCAATGGCAGTACCAATTTCGAGTGCCTATGCAAAATTAATTACGAAAAACTCCTCATCAAAGAAAATGTAAGATTAAGTGTTAATGTGGCTTTCCCGTTAATGGTACGTGCTACAGTACTTTGAAAAAGGGATGATTCAGTAGATATTATGCATCAGAGACTATATTAAGAGTTGACTCGAAAGATATTATGCAGCCTCCCATTACAGACGATTTTCCCCAATGGAACCTTTGACTTCTTGAAGCTACGTACTCTTTTTCTTCATTATAAATTTCAGTTGATACTTATAAATTTCATTTTCTTTGATCTAAAAAGGAATTCTATCAAGTAAGATAAAGCAAAAAGTCAGCATACCGGAAGAATGCTTTTTTCTTTTACTTTGACGCATTTTGGCATTTACAATTGTAATTGACTCTCTAATTATTATTGTGTTCAAACAGTTTTTAATTCTTTTGTTCAAGTTTTTAAAAGGAATAATAAAATTATTTTAATATTGGAATTTTATGGGACATAACTTATATCACCATTTCGATAAAATTTGGTACTTTTGTCTTATTAATTTGCGTAATAAGAATTATTTAATGAGAAATTTTCGAATTTGAAATATATTTCAGAAATATCAAAATTTCAATAAACTTTTAAGATGTTTGTTAAGAGTGAAGGACTTTGTTTTTCTATGAATAATATAATTTCTTTTTCTCATAAAAAAAGAGATTTTAATACTTTATAATTTTTAACTCTTTCTAAGTATATACAAAATTTGAAAAAGATTTATTGATAAATGTTCTTGAGGCTAAATAAATAATTGGTATGAAATGATAAATTGTTAAAAATAACACTAATAATGGTATACTTGAAAAAGTAATATAATGATGGTATGTCATAGGAATAAACTATTTCACAATTCTTTTTTAAAATGTAGAATAATTTTGGAACTTTTAATAGTGTTGAAGATATAATGCAATTTTCAAAAAACTTGATCCCAATAGTTTGACGATAACATTGAAGAACGTCTTCAAAACGGCGATCTTATTCAGCAGTGATTCGTTCCCATCAATTTTACACTGTCTGTACCTCAGTCGTTCAGTTGGTTTTTAATGGTGCAAAATCACTTTCAACTCATTCTAAATGCTTGCAGAGTACAACTTCTAACCTGAAAATAGAAAAATGTCAATAAATCTCAATTTTTTAAGCATTAATAATGAATGTCATCATTTTATATACGTAAAACAAAAATATAAGATCCGTTTACTATTTGGTTTGATGATATAAAATCTAAGATATGCAGACTCTTCTGTTACATGAGTAAAGAACCACACAATTTGAACTTTAATTTATTTATTATTCAATCACATTAATATATTACTCCATCACATTTATTACTCATTTATATGAATTACATGAAGCCCATCTGAATTAAGTGGAAAAACTCATAGATATATGAGGCGCAGGAAAAATTTATGTGTAGCAAATGCTATTAGGATTTTGTCATATTAATTGATTGTGTTTGCGTTTCTGTAGTTTTTATTCTTTACACACGCACACAAACATATATAAAATAAAGAAAGATAATAAAAATATTCTGTTTTTTGTATATATATATATATATATATACAGAAAACAGAATATCTTTATTTTAAGCCTCTATATTCGTTTAATATTTTATAAAGAGAATAAATAAAATAAAGCAAATAGACTTATTTTTAAATTAAAACATTCTGATTTAAACTTTTATTTGTTTGAAATGAAATAGTACTACAGTAATTTTCATTATCGCTGGCATATGAAACCCTTATTGACCTGTTTTCATCTTATAACGAATTTTAAGATCTTGTCACTAGCATACTTTCTGCATAAATGCATGCCATATGAGGGTGCTCATATTTTTTAAGTTGTTGTATATGGAAATCGTTAGGAGAACCCTACACGAACTTTAAACGGTGTTGTAAGAGAATTAGTTGTAATATTGTCGTAGTTATATCCAAGATAGTTCAATAGAATTAATATTTCTGTCTGAAAGAAGAATTTATTCCGGCTTTGTAAAATATCCAACGCGATAAAGCAATTAAAAATGTGTTCCGCTGAACATTCAATTAATTAGAAAGTTCATAGAAAAACTCAATTATAATAGAATATAGTTTCCATCTCTATTTATTTTTATTCCTGCGAGGTAAATTCTCAGTCTTGTTGAAGTTTAAGGATTTCTCTGTTTGAATCGATTTCTGAGAAGGGCTGATCAAACTAATTGGTCTTTCTGGTCTATGTGTAGCTTGCTATAACAAGATAAGGTCGTTATTTGACAAGCATAGTCTTTAGTTTAGCTATTTGTTGGCAATACTATTTCCAGCAATATTAAAAGACCAGTTGGCCAAATTGAATTTAATTATATTTAATGTACCTTGTGATGTATAATAAATTCAATTTATGTGGCCCTTATTACAATTCGATGACATGACTGACGGCTCTATATTAACTGAATTAATTTTAGAAATAAGCAAGTGAAGTGCCTTTTGAATGACTTTTAAAGAAGTGGTATACTTTAATGTATAAAAGTGGGAAACCTTTAAATGAATGTCTAAAATAATAACTAACGACTTTATTAAATGAATGGTTACATTGCTGGTTTAATGGTTTGATAAAAAAAGTAAAATACCAAATCTCTACTTCTTCAACCTTTGTTCAATCAATGAATAAATTGGGGAAATCCTACTGAGAACTTTCTTAATTTTATACAATGATAAGATTTTGATCAATGCGTTAATATTAAATTATGAAAAAAAATTGATTTAAAATGCGTGTATTAATTTCATAAAAATATTGGCTTTTACACCATAATTTTTGAAAAATCTGCTAACCATAGTTATTATTTTAGCTTAACTTGCATTTTTAGATTGAAACCAACTTCATTTTTAGAATATTAGAATATAAATCAAATACAATAGCGCAGGCCAAATTTGAATAATTCTTATATTGGTTAATGCAATTGACTTATGCTAATTTT
Source organism: Caerostris extrusa (assembly GCA_021605095.1). Classification (NCBI taxonomy): domain Eukaryota; kingdom Metazoa; phylum Arthropoda; class Arachnida; order Araneae; family Araneidae; genus Caerostris; species Caerostris extrusa. The sequence goes on along the minus strand of BPLR01004091.1, from coordinate 168,441 downwards.
ATTTACAGCAATTCAGTGAATGACAAAATTAATAAACTTTGAAATTTTAACTAATGTACCGAATAGTAAACAGAAATACTATACCATAATATACAGAGAGTTTTAGAAAATAATGAAAGGTACTGTATGCATTGTAATAACTTTTCCGAATAATAGTTTCCTTTATCAAGAGTAATCTTACTATTATCGTAAATAATCCTGAATACAAGTACGAAAAAGTAGGTGGACAATTTCGCAAACAATGATTGGTGCTGGGGAAAAAAGATTTTTTTTTTTTTCCACGCATCATCCAAGTACCTATGGCCTTGTTACCAGTTAGAAGGGTGAAAGTGGAACATCGGAGGCTTATATGTAGACCAAGAACAGCCCACCGACTGGTGATGGGCGAGGACAGTGGGAGATGATGGGAGGATTTTAGGGGTCATTGAACTACATTTGCGTGGGGAAACCAGGAAAACTCTCTTTAGTCAATCTGACTATCAATGCGAGACGTTTTTATACACATTGGCACAACCTTTATTAAGTTGCAACAACAATATCGCCAGCGGATTCGAGCAATACGCTTGAGAACACACTCAAGCAAGGGGATGTTTGTATATTAATTCAAGATATTTCTACACAATTCTTTACAGTAAGGCCCTTGGCCAGAGTTCATAATGGCAAATAGTGAAGATGGCGGTGGTCTTCTGAAATAATCTAGAATATCGTAAAACTGCAGAACTCCCTTTTTAAAAATTCAGATTAATTGTCATAGATATTTATATTAAATTGATAAGAATTTAGAATCTCTTGGACATCTTTAAAGTAAATGAAGTTACATGACTTGATAACATGTGAACACTCTATTTTTTATATAAAACCTTTAAATACATATTTTAGTTAAAAAAAAATGCTGAGAATAATTGCTGTTTGTATGCTGATACTTCTTTCTTTTACGCAAATAACCAATTACAGTCTGATCATTAACGAAGATTAAATTACTTATAACTCATTTTATATGCATAGCTAATATTCTAAATAAAGTTTGCCATATTTTTTCGTTGTTCTCCATCAAAGAACAAGAAAAAATAACTCTATAATACGAATTGAAAAAAAATTTCTTCATAATGGATGGATGGGAATTGAAAACTGAACACCAAATTTAGTAATCCCAGCAATGAATGTAATCTTACCATTGGATTCTACATACATGCATGAAATAACATTTACTGCAATTAAAATCAGCTACAAAAATAAATTAGAGTAATCGAATTTCTTTGACAAAGGACGCCAAAGCAGATTTCTTTCAACGCTGCTAAACAAATTCAATCCCATTACACATATTCAATTTCAATTAAAATTTGAAATTTGTATTCAATTTAAATATATTTATAGTGTTTGAAATAAATACACAATCAATATTTTGATGACTACATACTCACATGTATATAATATATATTATATTATATGGGGTACAACTTTTAATTATTTTCGTCTTCGAAGTGAACGATATTGCTGGTCTAAATAGCAGAAATATTAATAATGAAAGAGGTATACAACGAAATATTAACTAACTTCAATAGAAGATTTGTGATCTATTGCTTCCGAGAATTACTAAGTTTAATTTCTTATTCTTCTTAAGAATAAAAAATAAAGAATTACAGTACCCATGTAATTAAATTTTATTTCCTACTATAATGAAAAGAAGCCGCGTAGTAATTTATTCATTTTTGCAGACATAAATCGTAAAAATGTCCTTAAGAATTTTTTTTGAGAGACATTACCTCTTGACTCTTTTTGTAGTCTAGGATAAGAGGAACGAAACCCTTGGACGCGACATATACCTAAAAGTCGCTGCGCGTTGCGTGCACAAATAATGAAATAATGATAATGTTTTCTCTGTGTTCACAATAATTATGCTGTTCACGGTGTACATGCTTTATTGGACAGGTTTCTAACCCATTCATTGTGAGAAACTTTCCAATGGACAGATGCCGAAACATTGTTTTAACACATTTAAATAAATCTTATTATACAACCATACATTGATTAGAGTCACGTAGATACTTATTTCTCATATTTTTCTTCCATATTTCCAAGCAATTCTCTTCTCCTTCTTTGAAATGTCTTTTATTTTTTTAAAACTTGAAATTATTTTCATTGGCATTATGACATTGTACTGCCATTATAAACTAATGTAACAGAAATTCATATACATATTGATTTTTAAGATTATAATTTTTATTGAGGTAATTTAGAAATTTATACCAATATGAATGTTTTTGAAATTAATGTTGTATATTGTTTTATTTTGAAAATTTCTAAAAATAGTCCTTCTAATGAGTAAAATAGTTGTTTTTATTTTTTATCTCAGAATAAAAAAATAAAAAATAAAACTATCTAAAAACTTTTAATAGAAATTATCGCAATTTAAGGAAATAAATTGATTATGCATAAAAATCAGTTATCTCATTCTAACCTGCTTAAATCAATTACTTATTTTTTTAAGCTATAACAAGCTAAGATATACATACATGATTAAATTTCTTAATATTCAATATGGAGATGACTTTTCGCATGTAGTTGTTCTATCACAATAATAAATAGAATTACTCTATGACATTGGCTGCCAACAAATCAACTGGAAAACAAATTTCAGTTTATCCTACAGCTAATTTGAAATTGAATTTAAATTTTTTTAAATTTAATTTGAAAAATTTAAATTTGAATTTAAATGTCGTCACTAACTTTTATTTATTTTAATTTAAAAAAGACAAGATATCTTTATTTCTTTACTGATTCACACTTCGTTACATGCTTATTGAAATATTTATATAGCTTATTGCTATAAGCAACAGCACTCCAATGGAAATGCCTGGTAGTAATTTGAAATCAATGATTTTCACTAATTAATATTTTGCAAAAAAAATTTTTATTAGCATTTTTTTCGTCAATAATATAAGTGTAAATCCATATGGAAAGTATATCTCTGATGCCAATAAGTTGTCCATCTTTTGTTCAAGATTTGAAAATTTAACAGCGATGTTCTCTTATCAATTGTTGGTGCAGAGCATTTCTCTTTAAAAGAAGATGATAGTTTGAAGAATTGGGAGTGCAAGACGCGTTTCGTTGGCCACTCGCATCCAATGAATATTGCAATGAAATTTCTAACGCATATAAAATCACAAACTTGATGAGCTGTCTGTATTAAATTCTAATTTGCCGAAGGAGGACAAATAACAGGAGGATACGATGCGTAAATCATCTTCAAATGTTTTCCCTAGAATATTGTTAAATCTTTATAACATTTATCAAAAATATTCTGAGGTCTCAATATTTGAAAAATTAGCTATAGATTATTGTGCATAGTAGATTATCTAACTGAATTGTATATTTAAGAGGCGTTGTACGCAGTATATAAAATAGAGATTCTGTAAAAAAAAAAAAAGTAACAATGTTTCTGAGATAAGTAATTTCCATAATATAGGATAAAAAATTGAAATAGGAACTTGGGAAATTACTTTTAAGCTTCTAAAAACTTAAGTCTATCTATCTATCTATCTATATATATCATAAAAAATAGAACAGAAACACACGTATGGGGTGGGAAAAATTGGTCATTATAATTAACTTAAAAAATTCTTTTATGGTGTGAGCCTTCTAATGAAATTACTTTTTTTCAAGCAAATGGAGTGAACTAAATAGATACCAAAAATTAAACAACATGTACAGACATGATAATTAATAGCGCATCCCTTAAATTCCTTTTCTATCCAAACTATTAAAAATGTTTCTAAAAAGATACAACAATGTATAAGAATATTGGACAGATTTATATTTGAAACCATAAAGAGAAAGTGAACTAATCTAATGTAAAGTTTTCGAGCGAAATGATGACTAAAAGAAGTACTAAAATATGCAACTCTCATCAACCATGCCATACCCATATAAACAACTCACCCCTTTTATTCAGTTCTCAATTTAAACATGAATTAATCTTTATTTCCAAAGGACTATTGTTTATTTCTTACTTATTACGGTAGGAAAAGGAGCATTGTTACCATTGATGTCATATTGTAAATTAAAGTGTGGTTCATATGATTGTTGTTTTGTTTTTGTTGTTGCTTTGATTTGTTTATTGAATTAATAATATGTTACCTGACTATCGTTTATTGTAACTTTTACATGCCTAAATATGTTCAAAATTTTGGAAATTGTTCATTTAATTGTCAATAATTTTTTAATAATCATTGTGATCTAAAATTAATTTCTCAGTCACCATATATTATTTTTATCACTTTGGATTATATTACATCGTTTATGTAACAAAATCATTTTAAAATAAGCTTGCAAAATTTACTGGTATGCCCGGACATTTGACCTTGAACATTCTACAAGTGATACTGTCTGTTAAAATATCCAATGTCTAATCCAACAATGCGCCAGCAATTTTAGTTTATTATCGTGAAACCCCTTTATGAAAACTGGTGTCCTTACAATCTTCTTCAGAAACTTGGAGAATAATACTGTATACTAATTTACTACGCTTCTTTTTCCCCTTTTCCTGTTAATAGTCTCTTTACTCAATCACGTTGTGTGCTTTTTTTTTTTTAAATCGTGCGGTTTCTGATATAATTATTAAACGTTTTATTTATTTAAGTCCTGTGTCAACAACCTGTATTTCAAATGAAAGAAATTATTTTTATATAAATTTGCTATATCTATGTGTAATTATTTATTAAGGCCGTGATTCCAAGAGAGATTATTATGTGCTACTGATTTCTGCAGACTTTACAACTACACCACACCACATCACATCACAGTGCCTAGAACTGAGTTGCCTCTATACAGATTGGGAATGATGTGGATGAGAAGAAGTCTGATTGTGCTCTGTGATGCTCTAGGGTCATATGAGACCGGGACCTACGGCCTAAAACGGATTCCGAACCACAACAAACATCCATGGCACAGCCGGGATTCAAACCGAAACCTGTGGTACCGAGCGCCAGAGCGCTGACCACTCAGCCATCAGGCCCTGATGGCTGATGGGTTAGACTTTAAACTTAGACTAAGTGATTAGACTAGGGATAGACTTTAAACAAAATAACTTATTTTATTTATGCATCTTTAAATCTGTGAAGTTAACACAAATAAAGAAATTCTAAAATTATTTCTCCCCCCGAGAGCGTCTGTTGCGACCAGACTTTATAAATGGGCATTGAAGTACTATGTATACACGGTTTAATTAAATTTCTGATATTTATGACAACAACTAATTTATTAACTAGTTTACTGTCTAAACTATTTAGAAATAGGAACAATTAAATTTAGCACCTAACACTATCCAAAGATTAGTCAAATCCTACTGACACTTCTCTCGGACCTTTAGAAATACATTCTAAATTTTTGAATAAAATATATAGCACCGAGAATTGCTTTCGTATTTATCTACATAAATCCAAACAGGGCTCCATTACAAAGGTTTATTTTAAAAATAAGTTTACAAAAACCGTACAATAATTTCATAGGATTCCCTGGGCCTCTCGTATACAGTTTAAATTTTTTGTATAAAAACATAGCATTTTGCATTTCTTTCTGTAGATCTATTTGGAGGAACGCAAGCTGGACATCATTACGAAAATTTTTTTGGCAGAAGTTTAAGAAAACTCAACCATAATTCGTAGGCGAACCTACACATAACATTCCAAGTAATTCCCCAAGCGCTTTTTACCCAGGGTTAAAATAAATAAACTAACAAATAAGCACTTCACCCCAAACCACGAGAAATTCCTTCCTCTCCGATATTGATGAAACTTCCGAATCCGCGGAAGATTACAGGGTCTCCAGACATAACGATCCGAGATCGGAGTCGGATCGGGACGAGACAAAACACGTGACCATTTCCCTCCCCCCACCCCCTTGCAAAATAATAATAAAACCAGTGGGCGTCTCGGGCGCTTGCTTTGAAGGTACTTACAAGGATCGCAGAGATAAGCAACAGGTAAGGGAAAAAATTTCACAACCAGCGAAAGGCTGTAGGAGGAAAAATCATAAGAATAATAACAGGGAGGGAGGAAGCAATATGGGGCAATGACGGGAAGACCTATTATCCTGTGAATCGAGTGTGAAGGAAAACTTGGTGAAGCGTACGAAATCTCTATCCTGGTTCAGATTTTATAGTAGTTAAGAAAGAAAAAAAAAAAAAAAGGGTACTTTCGGTATATCACGAAGATGCATTCCACGATAAACTTAACTCTGTTTTGAAAATAAATTTAAGCATTTTCTCAAGATTAAAGGGGCAAAAAATATCTTGACTGTTCAAATTAAGGTATCAAAGTTTGTTGTAATTGCTGCGAGAAGTTTGATTAAAAGTAAAATTTCATTTTTGAAATAGACTTCGTTTACTCATAACAATAAATAAAATCTGAATACTATTTAGAATTTTTATAATATTTCAACAAAAATAGGGCAGCTAGATTCTCTGTGTGTCTTTTCAGATTAAAGGAAAGGTAAAGAACGTTTGTTTGAAATATTTATCAGGAATTTCCTCGTATAAACGTTTTTTGTAATAGACAACCAGCTTCTTTATTCTATGCATTGGTATATTGGTACTGAAAGTCAAAAATTTTTAATATTTTATAAAATAAAATAAAATAATTGCACCATCATTGAGGTAGAAAAATAAATTAATTGCATCTTTATTTAAGTAATCCTGCACTAACTTGCTTGTACGATTACAAAATGCCCAAGACTGCATTGTCTATTATTGTAACTCTGTAAGAAACTAATGATACATGCACTTGCCCTAATCAGTTACTACATTACTAAGACCCCATTACCATAAAAACATGATATTTTTCAATTTCAATGATAGAAAAAATGTAGAAAAGAATATAGAAAAGAATAAATTTGTGTATAAAAGTAACAGCTTACTAACACTTATTATGCTTAGTAACTCATAATATCATCAACAAAGATTTCCAGCTCAGAGAACTTGAGCAAATTAGCTGCAGAATGTTTATTTCTTCAGTAAAATTCTCAGATAATACATACATCTGGCGAGGTAAGTGAGGCTATGTTCAATTAGAATTAAGTTACTATTTTTTAGAGTATACGTAGAATAAAAAAAAAAAAGAAGAATGCATTGTTGAAGTTTCTGAGAATTTTATTTTATTTCGAAAATAATTTTAATATAATTTTATTTTTATTGAAAGTAAGATTGAAATAAATATTAAATAGTTAAATTATTTGCTGATTAACAAAAGAATTTGTAATTGTTTCCTTTGATAAAGCATATAATTATTCTCAAGTCTTCTCAATGTGATAGAACTCGGAAAAAAAATTATTATTGAAAATTAATTATAAAAATGAGATAACTTAAAGATGCTAATTTATGTAAAGTATAAAATTACATAAATACTATGCATATCCAAACATGTACATTTTTTGTCATTTCTAGAACTAAAAGTTAGTACTTAACTTGAGAATAAGATAATTCCTACATATACTTGCATTCAACACATACATACATACATATACGCAATACATTCTTGACAAATAAAGTTAGGAATCAGTAGAGCAATAACAAAATTTTTCACGGACATATTTAACACAACTTAGTGGTGTCTACTACATGAGGTCAGTACGATTTTGCTGCGCAAGTTTTTTGACCTGTGATTTTAAAATATCTAAAAACTGTAGCTTGAGTATTCGAAAGAAAAGAAGCACTTCAAACTGCAGTATGGTTTCGGGAACGACATACAACTTTTTCATTATGTTCTTTCTTTTTTTTTTTTTTTTTTACAAGTTAAATACCTAAAACAGAAAATCATTTTTGGTGAGTAAAATTATTTTTTCTATTCTGACGTTCATTAGAATCTTAAAACTTTTTATATCCAATTTCCTTTTATTAAATAGAAATTTCAAGTTTTAATATCATATTCGAAGATTCTTTTTTTTGAATTTGATTCAATTTTAAAAGTGAGCCAAGACTTAAAAGTTCATATTTTTATTTGAAGTTAAAAAGTACTTTTCATAACAGAACGATTTTCCAAACCATTTATTATTATTATTATTATTATTGCTGAGAAAGTCGATTTATTACAGATGCAATAAATCTAATTATCTGAAGAATTATTTGGCTTTTGAAAATACCTGTATTCTGAAATAAGTTAAGGTCCATTTAAGTTTATTAACATTTTAGAACTACAATTTATTTTCTAATTCATAATTTTAAAATTTATATATTTTGTTTCCAAATTTTAATTATATTTTTTACTGTCACTCTACTATACTTGAGCTGCTTGTCTTTGAATGAAAGGTGGAAGATTATGGTATAAATGCTGGAAATAGAAAAACTTTTTTTAATTTGTTCAATAAAATGGTCTATATTAGTTGAATAAAAATAGAAGTACTGAAACATCTTACAAATATTTGAAATCCAAATGTTCATTCTGAATTAAGTGTGTTACTGAAACTCTAATTCTTAGAAACAATTAGCAGTTAAATTTTTGACTTTTCTTTTATCATGTTAATAAAAAAATTCGACTTAAATTCTGTCAGATAATTAAGGACCAATTAAATACATCTATGTATCTCGAATCTCATTACATTTGTATCTACATATAATTATTAGTTTTTGTGATGCATCTGCAATGTATTAAGATATAGCCAGGATATAGCACGTAAACCTTAAAACAAAATAAAACCCAATATTTACAAAGATATTGAATTCATTTTTAAGTTCCCACCAAATTAAATTTTTTTCATCCACCCGCAATTTAAGCATAACTAAACTGGCCGAATAAAAGGTGATTTTCAGCATGGGCTTTTTTTCAATTATCTCACCTCGAAACCTTAAAGAAAGATAATAAAAAAAAGGGAGCCCTCTTGTTTCCGAAATAATAGTAAAACCACCGCAAGCAGTGTACCATGAAAAAAAGGTTCGAAGAAAAAGAAATATGATTAAATGCGCCGGCAACAAGAAGGAATTTTGAAGGCCTAAAATTCGTCGGCCACTCTTTAGCCAACAATAAAATAGACGATGATCATAAATATACCCTCGCTTTCGTAAATGATACGTATTTGGTGTAAAATAACCAACAATCCGGTAGGGGGAAAAAAAGGCTCCAAATAAGCACCCGTAATTTGACGCCGATTTTAACGCGAGTTGTCACACTTATTATTCTGATTTGTCTTTTCGCAGAAGGCGAGTGTTTTTTATTCTCTGCACCAAGTGAGCATGAAACGCTTCGTTTCATCTCCAGTAACGAAGCGCATCGAAAGAATTATCATTTCCCTAACGGATTGTTTATCAATTCGAGGAGATGAATTAGGTAGCGTGCCTCCCCAAGTAGTCATTCAACCGCATTTCACAAAACGAAATTCTGCGATTCAAAACAGGGTGGAATGAAAAAATTCGGTTATTCAATTCCTTCTATTAGCTCCCTATATATATCTTGTTTAAATTTTCAATCGTTCATAAAATACTTTTTATTCACCCACTCAAGTTCAAATACATTTTTTTTTTTAACTTGTAGTGGATGACACTGGATGTTAATACAGTTTTTTTCAGATATTAATTCGGTAATTAAATTTAATTAATTAATTTTAGGTTTTTTTTTTATTTAAGTTGCATGTATCTACCAATAGATGGCGCCAGATAAACTTAAAAAAATGAATGAAAATTATTTATAAAAGACTTTCTGCAATAGAGTGAAAAAAAAAGTAGGAATTGACTTTTAAATTTTTTTTTTTTTATATTACTTGTTTTTTTATTTTAATTATGTAGCTATAGTATCTCACTTTAGTGTCTAGAACAATACGCATGTGTGTGATGAAATTAATAAATGCTCCTTAAATGCTAAAATTATAACATAAGCCTGAAGAATTATAACATAAGCATGCACAAAACCCCCGCTTATTCTGAAATAAAAGCAATATTTTATTTTTATTTCAATGTTCCATCAAAAGATTTAAAATTTTAAAAGAAGCATTTTTCATCTTTTATAATTTTTTTTTTAAAAAAAATTTATGGCTGTTAAAGTTTTGTAAGGTTTTGTGTATATATATATATATTTGTGTGTGTAATCATCACACAATATTTATTATAAACAATATACACACATTTAAATTACTTACAAATTTAAATTTTAATTAGAATTTAATATGAGCAATTTGAATTTGATATGAGCAATTTGTTTAGTAATAACAGAAACATCTGTTTGGATAAACTCTGTTAATGCAATTCGAAAATCTGGTTCGAAGATCTTGTTCTCAATTCGAAGTTTTTGGGTTACCCTCAACGTGGTACCATACTTTGAAGACTACTACTCTAAGCATATGCGAAAGGAAATTTTGTGGAATATTTGTGAAAATTTTAAAACTTTTGAACAATACTTTTGATATTATAATATTTCTGTCATGCTTTTTGATGAATTTAATTCGATATTTAAAAGAGCAATTTAAAAGGCATTTTTTAAAAATATTATATCATCAGAGTTAATTAATACATGATCTTTAGCTTTAATATCAATATTATGTTTTTATAAAATTTTACAATAATATAGCATTTGATGATAATATTTTTTGCAAATTGAATATTTTTTACTTTACTTGGCTTTTCTCTTTCACTTAAAATAAAAAAGCTGCAAAAAATGTTCAATAACATATAAATATTGCTATGAAAGATTTTTGTATATATTTGTGAAATACTAGAAACCGGGCTAAAAAGAGCTATTAATCTATTTTTAGTACAATCTTTTCCCCAAATTTTTCCCGAATTTTGTCTAGATTAATAATAGCTTTTTAATACAAGCAGCTGAGTAAAAAAATACTTTTATACTAATTTATGATAAGCTTAAGATAGCTTAAGATCCAGATATTTTAAATTTGTTTAAATTTTAAAAATCTGAGATCCAATTCAGCCCTGTCTCTGAATTTGAGAAATAAAAGTTTTTGATTTTCATTTTATTCAAATGAGAATATAGTATAATAGTATATATAGAGAATAGATAAATACAGAAATAGATTTTAAATTCAAATAAATTAAAAATCTATGTCTATGAAAATTTCAAAATGTAAACAATTTTGGTATCAAAATTTGTTTCGAAATCTTACAAAACACATTTGAATCTGGTTCCTTAGATCAATACACCTTTTTTACGTTGTGAGCCAGAAATTAGAAGTTCTTCACTCAAGAACAATTTCTTTAGAAGAGACTTCTTTTTACTACGTTATTAAGAGTCTTATTTATTGATAGTTTAAAAAATTTTATATTCAGTGAGGGTTTATTTTCAAACTGAACTATTTATTTCAGAACTGTTATTTCTTTAAACAAATTAAATGACGAAATATTTATTACCAATGGACTAAAAGCCGGACTCGTGGACCAGTGGCAAATTAAGGTGAGCAGCTAGCATGTGGGAGGGTTCGAATCCGTTGGCCCATTGTTGTATTTACAGCTTTCAGAAACTAGGTGTGAGTGGTTTGGTTTGTCACTTTATGGTCATTTTGTGCACACTTTATCAGAAACTAAGAGACGCGATTGTGGCAATATGTGTAAAGCATCCTACATCGATAGTTAAGCTTCCTGGTGGGAGTTTTTCAGGTTTTCTTCCATTCGACAGGTATGTGAGGAGCAGTTACCCTTAAAAGCCCCCGTAAAAGGCATTATCCATCAATGGGCTGTTCATTGGATGCATGAGTGGTAGGGAGGTCCACAAGTTTTCCACGAAAAATGGACTAAAAACAAGATAAGCTATTATCAATCAGACAGAAAATAAACTTTGACCTTTTTTATGAAATAATTAGTATCTTGGGTAATTAAAAACGCCTATTCTATGCCTTATATATAGAGAGAGAAAAAATCTTTCACATAACAATTTTTTTTATGTTGTTATAATGAATAAAAAAGGAGGTAAATAAAAAATATGTTCGTAAGTCGAATAAAATACAGCATTTTCATACAGGGTGAACACAAAGTCTTGCCCTGATTACAAACATTTAATGAGCAAAAACTGTTATAATTAGACTATTTTCGTTTGAATGTATTGTAACCATTGGTATAAAGTTTTTAACAACACCACGTACTTCTGTAGATTTCAACGTATGACTCCTTGATAGCTCGGATAATGTCAAAGCAGTTCTCCCCAAATGTTCTTTAAAATGTCGTTTGTAAAAACTCACACAGCATCTTTTACCCAAGTCTTCAGTACTTCAACGTGAGCAATTGGTGAAGCAAAGACTTTGTCTATGATACAGCCCTAAAAGAAAAAAAAAAAATCAAGAGGAGTAATATTAGGAAGCCATGGTGTTGGTCCATCCCTTTCAATTCACCGACCCAGAAATTTCTCGTCTAGGAAATTCACGAACTAAGGAACCCCAGTGAGGAGGTGTTCCATCTTGATGATAAAAATTACATGGTTGAAATTCTTATAACTGAACTGCAATGCACAGTTCCATTAAATCTAAGTAAACGTTAGCGGTGATGTTTGTCTCTGTGAAAAAAATGGTCCAATAACCTTGTTATGCATGACGCAGCACCAAACATTAATTTTAGAGCTGTCTCTCACCGCTTGTGCAGAAACATGTGGATTCACTGATTTCCAGATACGGGCATTATGTTTATTTATCTTTCCTCAAACATGAAAAATTGATTCATAAGAAAAACAAATGCGCTTTAAGTAATCATTTGTGACATCAATTCTGTTCAGATCTATTGCACAGGAAGAAAAACTTTTAAAATTGAACTATTCAATGATATCAAAATTACATGATATTCAACTGTTATTTTGTAATAAATTTTTATAATCAGGCTAAAACTTTGTGTTCCTCCTGTATATCATCCGAATCTGAAGTTGGGAATATTTTTTAGTCCTTGTGAATGGAAACCGGCAATAATTTTATCGTTCATCTGGTCTATCGAGATAAAAATTTTTTCATCCCTGCGATCTAGTAATATGCCTGAATCACGCACTTCAGGGCTCATTACATACCTGCAGTTGGATGCTTTTGAGTAATTGAAGCCTTACAGCAAATTCAGATGTTTAATAGATCTGTTACTCTTATTGGGCAAAGCACTTTGGGCAGCTGTTTGATTTGTAATAAGTCATCATGTTAACAATATTTGCTGATACGATTATCTGTTTTTAATTACCTTCTTCAAGAAATTTATTGCTTTTGAAAATCTTATCGGTCTCTAGATTTCGGTGTTTCTTTGTGATCGATCTTTATTTTCACTCATCTGAAATGGAAAAGAATAAATTTTCCATTTCATTTTTCCAATAAATTTTGCAATTCTACACACTACTTTGCCGAAGGTTTTTTAATATATACGAATCTCTTCTAAGAAAAAAATTATAACAATTAGTTCTTTTTTTTTTATTTCCAAGTCCATATTTATTATTACATTGATACAAATTAAACAATTACACCTTATCTATAAATCTCACAGATTCTAAAATATTAGGATTTTTTATATTAACAGATTAAAAAAAAAATCGTCAAAAGGAGTTTCACTGAATGGAATTTTTATATTTCCATCTCTTTTGAGAAAGGTATATTTTAGAAATTCTTATGAATTTTTATTTTAAGAGAAACTAAATTAAGACACTCAAAGGTTGGAAACAAGCGAAGAAACTTCTGTTAAATTAAGTGAAACTCTGACATTTTTTAATCATTGTTTTTAGTTGCCATTAGAATAAATGTTATTAGGCATTGCCCGTTCTAATGATATTTTCACACACTGATTAATTATTTCCTTTATTCTACCTCAGGAATATTGCTAGGAATCTATCTAGAAGGTCACCACCAAATTTTGCACCCTGTTACATACTACTACATTTCTAGGAATCTGCTACAAAAACTGTTGGTATCAGTGGTGAATGAGGTCAAGTTAAATGTCCGGCATTAAAAAAAAAAATTAATTTAATAAAAATAAACTGCAGGTAGTAGTAGAATAATTCTTTTTTTTTTTTGTAACTGTTTTGCACTGGAAGAAATAAAACGTTTTAAATGAACACAAGAAATCCACCAACTATTTTACCACGGTACGAAGTGGCCAAGATAGTGCTTTATAGTGAATATAGCTACATGTTGACAAAGCTAAAAATTAAGTCCAAAAGCAAGCAAAAAAAAAAAATCTTCACATGACTAATCTTGTTATTCGTGACTTTGCAAAAGTTATAGAGAGGCGCATAAAAAAATCCACTATGGGACTATTTGGTTTGTGGAATCATTGCGTCTCTACAGCTAAAACTAGTATAAATGAGAATTTTTCACTTCAAAAGAATAAAAATATATAGGAATGATCCTATTAATATTGTAGAAACTACTCGCAAAGTGAATTTACATAGAATATTGTAAACTCATTGCCCTACTGATGACTGCGAAATTCTGATGAGTGCCCTGTTTCGAAAGAGCTTTGTTTTAACATCTTGATAGGCTGATATGCTTGGATATGCTTGATAGGCTTGTTTTGACATCTTGGGATAGATAATTATTTAATAAGAATACCCAGATAATTATTTAATAAGAATTATTTAATTATTTATTTAAGTTTTATTTTAATTAGATGCTCTGCATAGTTTTAAAAGTATATATTATTACCTTATTACCAGCACTGTCATTTTCAGTTTAATATCTGATTAATGATCTGGTTAGAAACTGCAATTTCCTTTTGTGCAAAACTGATTCTTAGCTACTTTTCAAATAAAAATGTATATAAATATTATGTATAAAAAAGCTCTTGAGAGAAATTTAATGTCCAAAATTGAAAGTGGTCAAGGACACGAAAAACCCCGGTCCAAAAACAATACACAAATATTTTATGGATTGAATAGGGGTAAAAAAAAAATTGTATCCAAATGTAACTTACAAAACAAAAAGTGTTATAAATATAGAGTCAATACAATAATTATACGGCAATACAAAATGTATAGAAAAATGATTACAAAAATTAAATAAATGGCTTTATATGTGTAGAGTATGGGAAAGATGCTTTAAATACAATAACAAAATAACAAAAAAGAAGGATAATTAAATATCATAAAGTTAATTTGTTAAGGAGTTCTCAACCTTAATAATTTCCTTTTTTTAGTGAATAGATATAACACGGAATTTTATTTTAGCATACAAAGGTTAAGATTTTGACCAAAATGCGATATTAGTTATATATTTCTCTATTTTTGGATGAATATACGGAATATAAGCACATAATGTACCCAAGTTCAGAAATAGATTGCAATACGAAATACAATGGAAAAATCGTAAAAACATTAAAATTCAGCAGGAAGATTAAGTAATAGTTTATTACAAAAACAATATATATATATATATATATTAACATAGCACAAAAATGGATACAGGATGGAAATGGATTAGATTTTAAATTTAGTTTTGAAATTTTAATATTAATTGCTCTTAAAAATTGATATAAACGTTAATTTAGATTGTCAATTGAAATTAGTAGGCAAATAGTAAAATTTGAATGAATGCATAAAATGAACGTGCTTATATGAAGTTCATGAAATTTGTAAAAAAATATCGAAAAAATTTAAAATTAGTTTAGTTTAAAAATTTTAAATAATCCATAAAGATTTTTGATACGAAGCTTAAGTAATGCTTATTTTTTGAGCATCATATTAATTAGGATATTTTCAGTTTTATTTCTGCTTTAGTCATTAAATTTTAACAATGTGTTTTTAGCAATATATTGTCTTATTTAAATTAATTTTGTTTCAAACGATGGATGAATACCAAAGAGTTCTTGTGTACATTTAAATGTGCCAAAAATTACAATTTTTCTGGTGATAATTTTTTTTTTTTTTTTTTTTGTGCAATTCTCTCTAGATTATCACATTATTTTTAGATGCACCTAAGGAACACATTTTCGTGTGTAATTTTTATAGATCTTTCATTGAACTGCTTTGAAAATATGTGGTTTGATATGAGGGCAAGCAAGCATTTGGTCCAGTGGTAGTATGCGCTAATTGGCATGTAGGAGAAAAAGAGTTGACTGGGTAGATATTGTGACTGAAAATTCGCATCGGAGAAGCTTCGGTAGGTAAATATCATTCAAGAATAGTGATAAGAGTTAGGGAGATAATGCCTTCCAGATAGACTTTCAATGATAACTACCTCATATTTGCGTGCCACATCGATGGAAATCTGAGAAACAACAATCAATTTACTCAAACTGACACCAAATATTCTATTACATGGAATCTATTTGTTTTGCAAAAGAAGCGAATGTAGAGTGATATCTTCAAAAGAAACTTTTAAGTTCCTCCGAAGTTCCGCTGTTCTGTATTTGTGTATTGTATTAGAGCAATCTAGAAAACTTCGGCTGAGTTCCAACTATTGATACAAATGATGTCGTAAGTAAATAAGTTGATTAGTCATAATATCCACCGAATCTACTCGTGTTTCAAAGTAGGGGATTGCTGAGCTAATTCCTGCATTGTAGGCTCTTGCATGGTAGTAAGTGCCTGCACACTATCACTGGATTAAAAGCGTGATCACTCTTTTTATATAATACCATATATTTTCAAAACCCTTTCAATGAAAAATCAATAGTGGTTACCTAGAAATTGTAGTTATGTAAAATTTTATCAAGATTTATGAAATAACGTCATTTAACGTTTTTATGAAAAGACCAAATAATGATATTCCTTTAATCTAGTGAATTAATTTTCTGCTTAACAATACGCTGTTTTCAACATTGTTTAACTTTATTCGATTGTTTACTATGATAATAACATATTGACTTTAACTATCAATTACTCGTGAAGGACAAATTTTAAACTATTTATAGTTAATTGTATTCTGAGATTATCATTATTTTTTTTCTGTGTTTCGGAAATAATTTTCAATCAGTAAGAGACTCTTTATTATTTAACAATAGAGTCGGAAAAGGATTTAATCTTTATTTTTTTAAAAATACGATTTTCTTTCTCAATTTAATGAAAAGAATTTCTCATAGGTGACAAATTTAGCAATTTGTTACAAATGAAAGATGGGGAAAAGGTTTTTACTCTAAACTTTACTCGTGTAAATTCTTTTTTTTTAATGTCATTGCATTTATTACTTCATTTTTTTCTCCTTTTAAATTTTACAAGTAACAAAACTAAAATTTTAATCATATTAAATTATTTGTTTTTTCATTAATATTAAACTATTTAAGTTTTTGTTGTAATTTCTTATATGAAGAAGCAACTTTGCGAAGTAGAGCCTTGTGAAGCTTCTACGAAGTAATAACTTATGCGACTTTGATTAAGAATGCTCTTCCCAAAGAGGACCAAATGGCTTGAAATCAAGGGCGTGACTTTTTCACGGATAATAATTACAGTACATTTATTAAATAAAAAGAAACTTTAGAAAATAGATGAACACAAACTTAAATTATCTGAAATTGAATTAAGTATAAATTAAATAAAATTTTAATTAATTTTAGCCGAATTTTAAAATTACTAATAATCGCTTATTTTGGTAAGGAATTCAGATTTTAAATATAAAAGATATTGGATACTTTCACAGCAAAGTATCTGTACGGGGATTGGGTTTTCATTGGTCAAATAGCAAGTAACAACAAAACTCTCTGTTTGAATTTGACTAAAAGGTCATTTCTAATTATATATTGAAAAAAAAAAAAAAAAAATCTTAGTTCTGACTACTGACTCACTGAGGATCCATTACATTTAAATGCTCATTTTTTTCCGAGTAAGAAATTCAATATATGTTTGTTATCATTACATTGTAAAACACATATTGGTTATTTGGTTGCAACTAATACTCATTGTTTTGTTGATTAATATTTTGAATACTTTTACACTGAATAAAAAATTGCATTTCATATATTATTCAAAAAAATAAGCTAAATAAAATATCAAAATTCTAGTGGCTTATAATGATGAACAACTGTTTAAAAGTTGAGGGAGGGAGACAGAATTTTACCTTGTCTATATGAGGGAGGGGAAAGCAAAAATAGAAGTTCGAGAACCTTTTTTTTATTTGACTGAATTAATTGTAGCAAAAATATATACTCCCTTCTTGAGACAATAATTAGTATATTTTGTAAAAATAAATTCTAAATTTATATATTTTAATATGTCAATTTAGAATTAGGCTTCGACTTATTCTTTTTCTTTGGAGGTTTATTTTTGGGAATCTTTAGAGTTCTCATTTGAATTCTTTTCTGAAGTTTTTGTTAATTAATGAACTAGGAAAATCCTTTGAATGGACTGTAAAAAAAAAAAAAAAAAAAAAAAAAAAAAAAAAAAAAAAAAAACGACTTATTCTTGATGTTACAAGCGAACATCCATATTTGTTGTATGCTGTTGTATTGAAAGAAGAGATTTTAATTAAGAATTATACAAATCATCGATTGAAAACTCGTAATCCGATTTCTTTTTTACGATCTTATTTTCATTGAGCTTCGTTTGTAACAGCACCCTTTGAAGTTTTACCCAACTTAAGACATAGCTTGGAATCAACTGCAACAAAAATGAATCATTTTCCCCCTTGAAGCAACAACAAACAATCAATGAATCCTTTTTATGAATCAAAATATGTCAATTAAGAATTGGACAACAATTTACTCATTTTTCTTTCGCGGTCTTATTTTTGAGAGCCTTGTTTGTAGCAGCACCCTCTGAAGCTTTCCCCAATGCCACAAAATGCTGTGTACTTAGGGCGCTAGACTGGATGGCGTCTCGATCGTTCTTGATAATTATACGCGCATCTTGTGCTCTGTCCACGCTTAAATGATTTATTTGGGCTGAAAACGCCAGAAAATTGCTTAATTCTACCCCTCTTTACATCGGACGGATCTTTGAGTCGTGTGAAAGTCAACTTTAACCCCCGTTTTGGAAAAGGACCCGATGCTCCAAATAAGCATTAGAAGGGACAAGGGGGGCAACCTGCGTTTTTCGCTTACCGCACGTTAGCTTGTGGTCCCACAGCCGCCAGACAGTTTTGTTTTGAAGAGTTTTATTTTTCTATCAGATATTTCCCATGCTCCACTGAATTTGTTTCTCGGATGATCAGAGGTGTAACAGTTATCGGAAGTTAGTCAACAAACAAATTGGCTTGTTTGTTTATTTCGTAGATAAAGAATAGTAGATCCTCTTTATTTATCGTTTTTGTTTTCCGTTACACTCAGATTTCACCATAAAATTCACATTCTTTGATTCGTTTCTCTATTGATCAGAAGTGACTCAATCAACAAAAAATTTATTTATTTATTCGGTTTGTCTATTAAGTTTTTTTTTTTTTTTTTTTTTTTTTAAAATCTTTTTTTTAAATATCTTTGGAATGAAACTGATTCACTTAGATTACCTTATAGAAATAATTCTCTTTGGTAGTTCTGTTCTCTGAATGTTAGCAGTTCTTTCGGTATTTCAATGATCAGAAGTATAACAGTTTCAGAAGCCTTTCATCTAGCAAATTTCTTTTGTTAATTAATAAATATTGAATTCTTTATCCTTTTTATAAAAAGCAAACGGACAATGTTGTTTTTGAATGAGACAAATCTTTTAGATGTCACCATGAAATTTTTTCTCATGATGAGCATTCGTTTCTGTAAAGATCAGATGAGTATCCGTTTTCAAAGCCAGCCATCAAACGTTAATTAATTTATTTTTTGTAAAATGAAAAAGAAATTTTTTTTTTTTTCTCAACATGATTTTAATATAAGAACGATTCATTCTGATATATTCATAAAATATTTCTTTGGGACTATCTAAAATTTAAGAAATTCATTAAATTCAATTAAAGATAGCAATGAATAAGAATATTTGTCGATTTGTTAAGTTCTTAAATGAAAATATCCATATTGCTTATAGTTGCTTATTTGGGGCTATATAATAATTGATAAAAAAGATAAATAAAGATTACTAATTAGTAAGATACATTCAACATTACTTTACTAGCTTAAAAGTTTAATATTAAATGTATAACAAAAATAGATAATTTGATTTAATTCTACTCAGAGACATAGGAATAACTTATTTTTTGTTTTTAAAAAATTGATTAAATAATTTAGAAATAATTATTAAATTCGTTCTTTAAAGAAATTTTTTAAATTAAAATTTGAATTAATTTTTTTTTCAGAATAAATGAACAACTATTTTTAATATATCCTAAATTTTTGTTTTGATATTCTCAAATGCATTTTCTAGGGAATGGGGAATTCGAAAAATTTTAATTGAGTTATTTAAATTGTTAAATTAAAAATATGCTATTAAATAGGCTTATAAATTATTTTATTTATTGTAATTATATAAATATGAAGAAATTGTAGATGATCAAAATTACAAGATCAGAAGATGACAAAAGGTTCAACCCATTTTGTCCATTCTCCTGCCAATAGAAACAAAGTAAAAGAAACCAAATTAACTATAACAGATTTATTTAATTATTAAATAAACCCTTGGTACATTTACTGACTTTTTGTAATTATGTGATTCAAAGCACTACAGTGCCTGTCCAGAAGTGAATCAACTCAGCACAGAAAGGCATCTCAGCACTCTTGATGGGAAACACAAGAAATGTTTGGCATACAGAAAGGAGTTTTCTTTTGGGATCTTTGGAAACACGAGGAATGCTTGACATACAGAAAGGAGTTTTCTTTTGGGATCTTTGGAAGAAAGAGGAATGCTTTCAATATAGAAAGGATATCCCTAATAGAGTACAGAAGGAATGTCCCCTGATAGGAAATAAGTGGGATGACCCCAATACAGATATAATTTTTGTTTTGAATATATATCCTTCCGTGGAATACAGAAAGGATAATATCCCCCGTGGAGTGCAGAAAGGATTTTGTTTTAAATAAATATTCCTCCAGTGAAAGGATATCTTCCTACGAAATACAGAAAGAATATTCCCTGATGGAATATAGAAGGAATATACTTTTAAGGGGTATAAGGGATACCCTCAAAATAGAAGTGAAGAAATGAATTGCCCCCCACCCAAATTTCGACAATTCTATATTACCTTATGACTTGCAATAAGTAAGTCATATGGCAATGACCATAAATTAATTCCATATGACTTACAATAAGTAAGTAACAGAAGTCAAACCACCTATTGCAAAATGAGGTTGTTAAAAGACAATGACAATTTTGTATATTTGAGAATTTGCATTTGAAAGTATTTTGCATTGTGCTTTTGAAAGCCTTTTATGTTTTTACATTTTTTTGTTTAATTAAATTCATATCTATCACATATGTTTAAAACAGAATTTATTTATATAACTATTACTGATATTAAAAGCTACAAACCAGCGTTTTAATCTGGTTACATAATTCTAAGAAAGTTTTAAAAGTATATATCAACTAAGAAATTTCAAATTATATAGCAGTTTGTTCTTAAAAACATTTTCGAGTCTACTGGAATATCTAATTTACGTCTAGTTTAAATTCAATCGCTCATTTTGTTTTTTGTAGATGTAGTAAACATAATTTTTATTCTACGAAAAAATAAATTAAAAACATTTGGAAAAATAAAAAACATACTTCTTCGAGTTTCACTGCCTAAAGCGATGCTCTCTAAAGGCCTTTGACCTTTCGAAGTTAACATACAAACGACAGAAAATGTGAAGTTTAATTTATTAAGAGATACTAATTTTTAAATAATCCTAAAAAGACATCTAAATTCAAAATATTATTTTTACGTTATTAAAGGTATTTGTAACTTCTTAAAATGTTCATGTTTTTTTTTTTTGTAAGTAGCAACTTTATATTCAGGATTTTTAAAATAAATATAATTAAAAATACGCCATAAATATAAAAATAATTTTTAACCCTTTGAAAGTTAAGTCTTTCTAAAAATATTTATTAATACTCATTCAACAAGACACTAATGACTACTCAACCAATCAAAACAAAATAATTGTCACTAAGTCTTCGAAGTTTGTACATACATTTTTATGAGCAGTAATGACCATAATAATATGACCATGTAATATTAATTTGAATTTGAATAAAACAAAAGAAAATTTTTATATTTGCTGACAAATATCAGTTGTAGAACTTATTTACAAAACATTTGCCTAACTTTGAAATCAAAGCAAGCTTCAGAGATAAATAATAAAGTATTAGAAGAATAAATTTGATTAAAAATAGTCAGCAAGGGTAACTAATGAATAAAAGAAAAATTAACTAATAGGACAAATTTCTGAACATGTTAGTAAGGATTATACTAATATTATAAAAATTAGTTAAATAGAGTTTATTGGTTAAATAAAGTTTTAAAAAATGTTTCTTACTTGTAGAAAATTCTAACAATTGATAACTTAAAAAAAAAAAAAAAAAAAAAAAAAAAAATTAATGCCAAGCAATTGATTTATCTGGTATTAATTTTTGTTAAATAATTTTTGTTAATTTTTGTTATATAACATATAGATAACAATAATTATTAATTTATTATTATAAATTAATTAACGATTAATATATTAATAAATAAATAAATTTATTTAAATTATTAATTTTTGTTAGTTATATAACATATTTGTAGCAAGTTCAACAATAGCAAGAATTGTTGGAATATAACATTTAAAATTTTACTTAGTATTTTGAAACAATTTTTAATTGGAATTTTTCTATTTTTAAAAACTTAAGTCAGTTAAAATGAATTAGGTGATTCAATTTTACAAAAGTGAAAAATGGCTCATTATAGATACTAATGCTTGTTTTAAAAGTATAGATTCAAATATTTTCATTTAATTTTCAGTTCGTAATTATCTGTAGGGTTCCAAAATTATATCTATTTAAAGTATATGTCACTTTTTAAATAAAGCGTGTCTTTAAAAAGGAAGGAAAGGAAGTTATTACATTAATGAATGCATGATTATTTCATTTTACTTTATAGCATTTGTCCCTGAATGCATGATGAGTTCATTTTGTCTTTTAACATTGATTTCAGAACTGTACCAAAAATTCATTTATAATTCAACGAAATAATGTTATAAACTTCAGATATTCACATTAAACATTCGATATTCACAAGTAAACTTAATTTTTAACAATGCTTTTTGATTATACTTTCTTTTTGTAGATGTCTGTGTTCACACTTCCTTGATAATTTCAAAATGATAGAATTACTAAAAATTGCACAGTGAACCAAACAAATTTCAAGAGAAGGTTTTTAAAGGACTTATTTTATTTCAGGACGATACATTGCAGCATATATGGCTGGTGTTAAAAATTGCAGAGACTTTGTGAACTTATTAAAAAGCAATAATGAATTTTAAAATAGCCTGAAAAGGTAAAGGTAATGGATAATTATATTAAACATCAATTCAAATCGAAGCTGTTTGATGTGAAGAATTAAAAAATAAAAGAAGTAAATGAATATATCATATCATTTTCTAATGTTAAAATAGGCCGCCAATGTGTACAGGTTTCCTAATGTTAGTTGACAGGACAACAGTAGACTGTCATGTGACTTAATTATTGTTACTCTATTAATATATCCCTAAAGAGAACTTTTTTTTTGGAATATGTAAACATAGCATTATTTTGCTAGGTTTCGAACAAATATTAAAATCTCGTCAAGTTCCAAATTTAACAAACCTCAATTGTTATTTTATAAATTATTACTGTCACTTCAAAAATTCATTTCTAAAATTTAAATTTAATCACTATCAATATTTATATCTTTTTGTAAGCTGCAATAAAATTAAGAAATGCATTTACATACTAAGTAGATAGCATTTACATACTTGCCAGAAACATTGCATGTTAAACGGAATTAAAAAGCAATATTAAACTGAATATTAGAAAAATTTATTATAACTCTAGCTATAAATAATATAGCATAATATATTATAATTCTAATAAATATAACTATACATTTATTATTATTCATTATTAAATTTATAAATTTATTATAAAACTTATTAAAAATTTATTATAATTAATTATAACTCTCTAAAATTATGAAAAAAAAAAAAGACTTAAAATAAATGAAATGATAAATATTAAAAAAATATATTCCTTAGTGTTTATTTACCCAGTGAATTGCAAAGAGGAAATTAAGTAAAAATACCCAAACTTCCTGAAACTCAAAGAAAGCTTTTGAATTTAACATTCATTCAATTTACAATATGTCTAACTTGCCTTATTTGTGACGATAAGGCAATTATAATTTATGATATTATTATTTACTTAATTTTCTCAATTTTCTTAATGTTTTATTTTCTACGTGACATTATATATTCAGGGCAAAACAACTTTTCTGAAATATTTGCTTTTTAATTATCTGAATCAAATTAATTTATTCATTAACTTTGTTGCATTTTAAACAAATGACCTAGTACTTTTAGATAAATCTTAAGCAAACACACAAACTAGAATCTTAATTTATTCCATTATTCTTTTCCATAAGAGTTAATTTTAAATAGTTATTTTTTTCAATGAAAATAATAAAAAAAATGTTCTTATCACTGGTCCTTTAAAATGTGTGAGTTTTCTATATATTAAACTATGCATTTATCAGTCTTGTTTTAATTATAAGATAGTATTGAAGTTTTATTTAGTATAATTTTAATCAAAAAATATTTAGCTTTCAGTTTGTAAATTCGAAAATTTTAAAATGGTAGGCAAACATTTAGAGATAATATTGGTTATTAATAACTTAAGAACTTACTATAATATTAAAAAAATAAAAGTATACATGATATACTTTGTAAATATAGGGAAATGATTATTATCAACAGAAAATCTAGATCTTTTTTTCTGTGGCAAATAAATATAGTAAAATATTTGAATATATATATATTATATGTTGTTTGATCTGAATTTTTATAGTAACTTACGATTAGCTTTTTAAAAGATTTAATTTTAAAATGTTAAATATATTTTTTATATAAAATGTAAAGATTATATTGACATTAGAGATTTTAAAGCAGTTGATTCGATGAATTAACTTAAAGACTCCAAAATCTAAATCCAAACTCTTAACTAATTAACCTAAAGACTCCAAAAATTATGTAAAGTATTTTAAATATAATTGTAAGAACAAAAAACTACTTAAGCTAAATAAATTTTGTAAATACTTATGGCAATATAAAAAGTCGTTATTACAGCTTTAAAAATAATAACTTAATCGATATGAATAAATTAGTTTCTTTTATAAATTTGATAGTTATTATTTTATAATAACATAGTTATGAATCCGTTTTAGATAATTAAATTTTTCTAGCAAAATAGCTTGCATATACATTAAATTTATAAATAAATAATAAGTAAAATGTATGGATAGTATGATGTTAAAAATTTCAGAAGAATTTGTCTCATAAAATTAAAAAAAATAAATAAATAAAAAAAAAAACGTTTTTTTTTTTTACTAATTGCATTCAATATTTTTCTTGTTTTTTAATAGTGGTCTTCATATCAAAAGAGAAATGTGTCTATGGTTAATAAATACTATAGACTGTTATATAAACATACAAAACAAATATCTCTAAATTTTTCTTGTTCAACGCCTTTAATGATGCAGACAAAGCCTCTATTATTTCTATCCAAACACGTCCAGTTGCCTACCACGAAATTAGTGTGGTACATTGATGAAATTCGCACTAAGCCGAACCTCCAAAATGCCGGTAGTGTTTTTCAGCAGGTCACTAGCGTGGAAAAATGCAAATCTTTTCCAAAAATCATCGTAGTTTCACCGAACAACTTGCACAGTGTGAGTTAAGAGGAAGCAAAAATAATAACCAATGTTGTGTTCTGGGCCGGCAAGTTGCTGTGGCGGCAAGCAGGCGTGATTTTACGGCGCTTCAGGCCTCAGGTTGCCGGCTTCGGGAAACAAGTTTCCGGTTAACAGCGCGTGTTTCGCTTTGTTCGAGGAAGTTGAGTTGCGCTCCAACAGCTCGTAGAACAGGCTGTTCTGGTCAATTGAATGGACACTTTGCAGCAGATGCATGCTGGCAAATTGGCACTTCGCGCCACATCTGCCACCTACCAAATTTATTCAACTGACACTGAAAATTCTTAGAATTCGAATTCATCAATTACACTAAACCATAGAACAAACCATTTTTTTTTTTTTTATGCCAGCAAAATTGTTTTTGACTTTTGTTATTTGCTTTTTAAATGCTTTGACACGGATTATCTAGTTTCATCTCGAATTTTACAATTTTATTTTTCTCTTATTGACCCTAATTCCTGGCTACTCACTCTTGAATCGTACAAACAACAAACCTTTATAATATCAAATAATTCAAATGAATATGATTTTAACAAGCATGTTATTTGTATTTTGTTATTGAGGTAATGTCTTTGCATAACAATATTATTTAACAATATTAAAACAATATTATTCCAAAATATATTAAAAAAGCAATTTTTATGAAAAATATTTTGAATTTGTTTGCTATTCATTACTTATTTTATTACAATTTTAAAGCATAAGTTTGTGAATGAGCACTTTTTCGGAATGCACTTAACATAAAGAAATAAAATTCATGGCAATTTTGTTTTCAAAAATTTTATTAAAATTTATTCCTTACTTTTACAGAATTATTAATAAATGTTGATTTTCTTTATTTTAGTTAATAGATGAATTAGTTCAGATTGCCAATTCTGTCTTATCAAATAATATCTTATTAAACAGAAGTTAAAATATTAAGTAATTATACAAAAAAAAAGCTAAAATTTACTTATAGGGTTGACCTGGTCATGCGTACTAAGTTAAACATTCTTGCGCGCTGCACGAGTAGCAATAATAAAGGCGTAGAGATGGTTACAGATAAAGAAAAACAAAAAAGAAGAAATAATTTTCCATTGGGTCTCCTAATAAATACATTTTGTAAAAAGAATATTTAAAATATTATTATAAAACACAAAAGGTTGTATTGAACATATCTTTTAATATTATTAATACATTCTGTATTAAGAATATTTAAAATATTATTTTAAAACATTGAAAATTGTATTGTGCACATATTTTAATACGGAAGTTCTAATAATGAAGTAGATTCAGACATGTGTTCAAAGGTTTTTAAAGTTTGTTATAAAATGTTACAGACATTA
The DNA here is from genome assembly GCA_021605095.1 of Caerostris extrusa. NCBI lineage: Eukaryota > Metazoa > Arthropoda > Arachnida > Araneae > Araneidae > Caerostris > Caerostris extrusa. The sequence continues at coordinate 141,430 of BPLR01004091.1, read as the reverse complement.
TGACTTTTTAAAAGATAAAAAAGCAAAATGCTAAATGATAAAAAAATAAGTTGGATGTATTGTATTATTTTAAAACGCTAATACAATGAACAGTTGTGTCTGTTATCAGTATTTGCTAATGAAAAGAAGGCAGGGAAACTCTTTTCACACTACTAATATATCTAATAGAATGTTACAAACATTCATGCTTCTACAAAACATATTATGATGGTAATAACATGGTAAATTTTTTTACCATGCGCATTCTCATTGGAAAACAGCTATGAAATAAAGTATAATTAGCAATTAAGTTTTAGTATTGGAATTTCATGAGGGAAACGAAGATGGAAATTTATCTTTACTATATAAGGATGCTTAACAAAAATAACTCAAATATGCGCGATTCTGTTAAACATATAGTGATAACATGGTTAAAGTCATTATTCATTGTAACCATTTCAAAACATAATAATTCTAAGAAAGAAAATTCTTCTTAATAAGGAAGACATTGTAAAATACTAGAACACAAATTGTTTTAAAATTTTAAATAATTGCCGAAAATAAAATAATACGAACTAATGAGCAATTATTTTTTAATACAAGCCTTTTATTAATGAAGTTGAAGTAGAAATATCCATTTCTAAACTTTAAAAATGCGTAATAAAATTATACAAACATGCGCGCTTTTGCGAAAGCTAAAATATTGTAAGCACAACTTTTCTGATGACATGGTTACATATTATAACGACATCTAGTAACAGAGTAAAAGCATAATTAAATATGACCATTAAAAATGCATTAATTCGATGTGAAGAAAAAAAAATTTAAATTCAAAATGAAGGCACTGCGAAATACGAATAATAAATTTGTATGAAAATATTTACTTTATTGAAATTATATTTTCAATTGTAGAATGATCAAGAGATTATGCGTCATTTTGTTAAGGAATGAGTCATTCTATTTTGTAAATCAATAAATGTTAAGAATGCATTTTAAATCAATACATAATAGGTAATATCAATATAAAAATCAAGAGAAACGAAAATGTATTTAATTGTTTGATTCTGTTTATTGTAACCTAGAATATTTGAGTTTTTGCAAGTTCCCCAATGATTATTAATATTCATAGAAATATTTAACAAAACATGAAAAAAAAAAAAATTACAGCTTTTTTTTTCAGAGTGCATAAGTATATGGAATAACATTGCCCCTAAAGCAAAGTAAACGCAATTATAAGTAAATAGATAAAAATAAGGCATGAGATATTTAGGCTCTTAAGAGATTTTTTTAATACTTTTTTAATGCAATGAACAAACTGCACAATGAAAACTGAATCATAATATGTTTTTATAATTAGAGAATTGTGATATTTCTAATTGTATCAAGCAAAAAATTAAAATATCTTAGAGATATTGCATAAATCTTTATTATATAATATCTCTAAGTTGGATTGGGAATGGGTTATTTGTCAAAATATAATACAATTTCAATTCTTGCTTGAAAAATTAAATTTGAAAAATTAAAGAATCAAATAAGTTAAATTTAAAATTTTAATTTAATTTTTAAAAAGTAATTAAAAATCATTTAATTGAATAAAAGCTAGAGCATTAATTGGCCTTAGAAGGAGGAGAGGGAAATTTTTTTTTCAAATGTTATGAAACTTGCGATTAAGGAAGTTGAGTCTTGTAAATGACTAAATTGATCAAATGCATTTAACTTGAATAATTGTCCTTTATGCCCAAAATTTATTCATATTTATTCTTTCTCTTAAAACATGTCCTCCTCTCTCTTTTTTTTTTTTTAATCTTTCCTCATTTTGTTTTCTATAATTTGCTAGTTTATCTTTAACTAATAGATCATCAAAAGATGCGAAAAATAATCCATTGAAAACTGATTATTAAAAAGTCGTTAAAAGTCATTTGTTACAACTGTCATTTGTTAATTGCTTTGTTAAATGCGTTTCAAATGTTTTACTGTATTTAAAATACTTTAACTGAGACAAATTTAAAATTTTTATTAATTATACACAAAAAAACTTTTTCCCTTTTCCTCAAAACAATAAAGAAACTTTACAAGCTTAATTTTAGCAACATAAAAAACAATTATCGGATATTTTAATGTATAAATACTCATTTCATGTATTTATTTATTACTTTTAAAAATTATAATTATTTTTTATGATTTATCTCATTCAAAAAGAATAAATATTATTAAACACAGATAATTTAAAATTATAGTGGCTTTTTCTGTCCTTAAGATATTTTTTTCAACAATGCTAATGTTATCCAATTGTTTAAATAAATATCAATATCTATGCGATGTTTAAAAAGTTATTTTATGATTTAGCTATAAATGATTCATCGTTAATTATATTGAAGAATGAAACTAAAATAATTGCATATATGTATATATATACACGTAGCTGTTTTAAGATTATTTTTGGAATTTTAATTAAATTTTAGCTTATCTGCATGTTTATTTCATATTTTGTGATTCCCAGATCTGAAATAAAAGAACAATTAAAAAGCAAACTAATCTAATAATATTCACTTATACAAACATCAGTTTGCATTGAAATTTTACTTTTTCACGCAAATATTGAATTAGGTTATTTTAATTTACTTTTAAGATATATAATTAAGAGGTGAGGAATTTACAATTGTATTTCATTTTCTTTCAATATTTAGGTAAACAAAAGAAATACTCATAGATTATTTTGAACCTATATTTGTTTAAATATCATAATTACAGTATTTAAATATTAGAACTTTCGCAAGCATTTAATAAATAAATAAATGATTTCTGTCTGCAATTGAATAGGAACATGTTTTTAAAGGCAACATTAATAGTTAAATCTTTTAAAAAATTTTAATTAATAAATTTAGATTATAAATAAATAAATTATTAATTAAAATAATAAAAAATAATAAGCTGAATGATTATTTTTATTTATTTAATCTGTTATTATTATTATTTTATTAAAAACTGACTACGAATTAAAATATGATTAATTTAGCAACCATGATCACAACAATCTGATAAAAAAATTCTTGTTAAACATATTTGAAAGTTAAACTAATCAAATAAATAAAATATAATAATTAACAAAACATTTGCACATTGTAAATACATTTTAACGCGAATTACCACATTGCTTCTTTAAAAGCTCTTCTTTCCGAAATAAAAGATCGGAAAATATGGAAACGAATCCAAACGAAATCCGTTCCTGTTTACATGCAACAATCAATTGTAGCAATCCACAATCATCGCAGCTGTTTGATTACGACTGAAGTGTTGATGAAACCGTACCTGTATAGACGGAAGAAGTCATTTGAGAACCATTTGTATTTAGGGAGGGGTGGGCAATTGGTGGTTGTAGCATTACTTATGTCAACAAAACGAGGAGTGTGTCGTGATTGTCATGCAAAAGCTTCAATTGGAGAGTGTTTGAAGAAGTGTTTGACCTGCTTCTGGCAGCACGCACATTCGACTCAACGGTCTCCAATTAGAGTTGCCTTTTGGACACAACGTTTAAAGCTTTGCCAATTACCGTTGCCTTTCGAACACATGTTTAGGATGCAATTGCAGAAAGGAAGCATTTATTCAATTATTACTTTATTTTTGAAATGTTGTAATGATGTATTTAAACAGTTATACTAATTACATTACTTTTATAATAATTAGAATGTTTTTTTAATGTATTTACATGCAAAATGTAAAAAAAAGGAAAGGAGGAGGGGGGATGGTCAGAAAGGTCATTAAACAGTTTAAATATATTTTTAAATAAATGTAGCGAGGCACTCAGATAGGGAAACAAGAAAAGTTTAACAACGTTCCCTCCGTGACAGGATTCGAACCTGCGATCTGACGTCAGATGCCTTATCCATAAGGCCACACTGATAACAAGGATCTCCTTTTATTATTTCTATTTTTTAAAAATGTACGATGAAGTAGTATAGTCGATAATAATTGCAATTATTAAAATTAAAGTTAACTTACATTGTATTAATTTATTTTAAAATCTTTTTTGTAGTCATCCAATTTATTAAATTCACATATTTTCTATTTTACTTTATGAAATGCAACATCAGTGGATAGAAAGCATACAATGATGTTCACAAAGCTTATTTATTTAATTTTTGATTTATAACAAAAAGAAAATATTTTATATAGTTTAAATAAATAACATTTGAGAATAAATGGATTTTTAAGTAGTTAGATTGATTAGTCTATTTTCATTAACTATGCTGTCAAACCAATCACTGTTTAACGTCAAGATTTCAGGACTTTTTAATTATTCCATTGTAGGAAAAGTTTAAGAAATTCTGCAACAGATTAATGTAAAGATATCTAATAATCACTTTCTTAAATTCAACGATTCTGAAAATGCAAAACTATGAATGGAACACAATTTATAAATATTTGCAATTCTATGAGCTTCTGTAAATATTTAATGTGACTTAGAAGGAAACCCTAAAATCTGCTTTCTAGGATAAGTATACACATACTATACAATGCAATTCTTTTTAATTTCACGACAAGCTCATTCAAGGCTGCATAATAAGTGGCTTATTTAAAAAAAGATAATGTTATGTCAATTTTGATTTATTTCTATCATTTTGTGAGATATCATTATTTTTGATGATATCGCAAGCATGACTGACGAATTCCTATAAAAAGAGAAAATAGTGATATTTGCTATAAATTTTAATAGAATATTTGTTTTATTCAATAACTTAAACACTTTCCTCGTATACTCTAGAAGATTTAGAAAAAAAAAAATTATATTTAAATAATAATTTATATTTCTTTTAGAGAATAAATGCAGCGGTGAATTCGAATGACAGAAATTCAAATCCTTATCTAAAGCTTGCATTGAAACAGTTAATAGTTGTTATACATCTCTTAACAGTAATAATTGTACATTTAAAAATCATGCTATATTCCGATTTTATTTTATATTTATTATAATGATGTTACTATATTTTCTCGATTCTTTATTTGAAATATATGCATGTTCATTCTGGCCAAATGAATGAATGATCATAATTTTATAATAAAACTGAGTTAATTTTCAAATTTAATCTTAAATCCTCTGTGCTGAATTACTTACTTTCCGTCTCTTTTTGATTTTTAAGTCGATGGACTTTTTACATTTTGCAAGAGACATTTGAAATCAAGTCTATATATCTACTATATCATGAATATTGTAATAAATTGCCATTCAGTTTGAATGGCAATTTATGGCCATTCACAATATATTTTTATGGCAATTTACAATAATTTGTTTTAATTTTTTTCCTTTTATGTTATTTAGTTATAGATTTTAGAACCCAAATTTTTATTAAAGTAGAGAAAAGTATTAAGATTTAAATATTAAGATTAACATTATGAATCCAATGTATCAAAAATGATTAAAAACATATTATAAAAAGTTCTACAATGAAAAATTATGTCACACAAGGCAGTCATCACAAATTCTTAAAAATATTATATGTTAAATGAAGAATTATCTAAAATAAAAAAAATAAAGTAAAATAGCTACTGTTTTTCTCTATATAGATTGGTTTTGTATAAAATTTATATTTCGTTTTTAATGCGTAAATTTACGTTGATAAAAACGAAGTGAATGTATTCTGCTTAATTTATACTTTTTTACAAAGAGTTCTTTATATCATGGATCATTGAAATTAGGGAAATCTGTGTTGTTATATATGTAATTTTCTAAAATGTTAAGAGTTTGCTATATTATTCCTGTAAAATTGAAAGCGATGTCATTTTGGCGATTTGATTCAATTTGAAAGAAACCCTCCGGATATGGGAAAGTTTATACTTTTATGAATAAGGAGATTATTTAAAACAATAAATAAGTCAATACAAAGATAACCCGAAATGTTTGTCTGCCAAGAAACGTATTGAGAATGAATCACTTTTAAGATAAAATTTTTTTATATTTAACATGTTATATCGCTTTTAACATATTTAAAGTCATGTGTTCCCTGTTATATGACGCTATAGAAAATAATTGTATTTAAATATATGAAGATTCTAATGAACATGTGTCGAATATTATCATGAATGATATTATTATTATTAGAATGAGTGGTATTTTTATATCCTCATTCTAGTTTATTTTTCCAATCTTTTCAGAAATTTCTTTAGGATATTTGCACTGAATTTCAACAAAAATTAGATAAATCATTTAATATGAAATCAAAAGTGACAATTTTAATTTGTTCCTGAGGGAAAAAATCAACTGTCATACAAAATGTGCTCAAACAAAAGTCGATTTCGTAACTTAAAATTCCAACCAGAACTCTGCCAATTCTAAAGCCTCCAAAATGCTTTTCCAGAAATTGTACAGTGAAGCCGAAAATAAGGAAACTGATCCCATACCCAGGTGAAAATGTGGGATGAAACTAGTCATTTGACTGATCTGTGATAATAGAAAGCATTTGTACATCGAATGCGCGGTTACTTTATGCATTTGCCAATAGAGGGCATCGCAAATCAAGTGAAGAGAGTTTTGTAGGCAGCCATTTCCAAATCGATAGTGTTCCAGGAATGACTTTTCTCCATCGTACAGTTTAAGGGAGGTCGTCTCTGCTTTCGTTTTCCACGTTCTAAAATTTTCTTTCGCAAAGTATTCATTAAAAACGAATGTAATAGATTCTTCTTCTTTCTTACTTTTTGTTGTTGTTAACAGTTAAACAGAAAAAGTTTTCCAGAGTTTTTTTTTTTTTTTTCTTTCTTCTTCTTTTGAAGTAAGTTTTGTAAGAATTAAAGCTTCAACATAAAAAAAGTTTTTGCAGCTGGAGATGTACAGTATCCAAAATAGTTTACAAAGTTGCATTTAAAAAGCGAAGAGAATTAAAAAAAAGTTACAAAAGTATATCTTATTTGACTTTCATCAGTTTTTAAAAATAATTTTTAAACAGATACTTTGTTCTAAAATGAAAATACATTTTTTAAAAATATGTTAGTACTTATTTTAAATAAATAATAGTTTGTGAGATTGAATGAAATCATTTTTATTACTTCAAAATTACTTTTAATTTAAATTTAGGTTACTAATAATTGAAACACTGAAGTACACGTTATTCAACCCATCAAGTTAAAATATGTAATTTAATATGTAGACGAAAAAAGGTAGGAAGTTGAAAAAACTTAGATAATGCATTTTTAATGCAGGTCAAGTTTCGACACCACTCATTTTAACCATTGGTCAATTTATGGTCTCTTTCAATTTTCGTATAAAGTAAATTGTTAAAATGATACGGTCTTTAAAGACAAGAATTTTTCGGCATGCCGTGTGATATCAAAATGTATACACGATGTGAAGGTTAATAAAAATTTATGTTATAAATTTTAAATGTAAAAACAAAAAATAATCAACAGACTTTAAGTATGAATTCTAAAGCTCGGTTCTTAGAATAATAAAGAATAAACATAAAATGTTTACGATTTAAGGGAGGAGGTTTAATGCATAAATGTATTACTGGATATCGGAAATTTATGTACCATGTATCACAGAAGAATTTTTTTTAATGACTGGTTTTTGTTCAAACATTTTTAATCAAGTCAGAAGGAAATGCCCTTAAATACAGCTGATCTATTCACATTTTAAACCATGACAGGACTTTGAAATGAAAGCGGTGCTAAGTTCAAAGATTCAGATATAGGAAAGTAAATCATAATAAGACTGAATGCTTCTAAAAAAAGTAAATACATTAAATTTTTTCCTTTTTAAAAAGGAATTTTTCAGTGTTTGATAATAAATATCCGTTATGATTTACTTCATCCTGCATTTTAATCAATGATTCAGTTACACTTTATTGAATTTATTCTATATTTTTCATTTATATTATATTTTATAATTAATTTTTTAGTGTACCTTTAATATATTCATTATGGCATACAAATAATGAAACAATATATCAGAAAGTAATTTTTGCATCAGGTCTTTCTTATTACAGTGTACTCAAATATTATTTAATCATTTGTCCTTTTATAAAGTGCTATTCAATTTAGTTTTATATTTATATGAATTCCAAGCTATTATTAATACTATCTAATTTGAATTAACACTAAACAATACTTTAAGAGCTTGAATTTTTTAAAAAGATATTAAACCTCATAAAAAGCAGCACAAATTAATTTTAAAAACAAATGCGAATAAGCAAGCTAGCTCTGAGCACTTATTTCATTTTTAATTCAAATAAGAGTAAACTAGTTTAACTAGTTAAATTTAATTAACTGTCATAAATATTTCAGCTGGATAATAATACGAATTAGTTAAATAAATATAACTAACTGATTGTCAAGTTCTTCACCATACAATACTTTTGTTTTTCGCAGAATATTCCATATTATTCGAGAATATTCAGATCAAGTCGAGAATATTCAAATTCAGACTTTTATCTAGAATATTTATATAGTTCACAAAAAAAATGTTGACCTTGAAAGACTTCATAGGTTTCTTTATAGTAGAATTTAATAATAAAAATAAAAGATTACATTCAATGAGATAGTTATATTCAAACGTAAACTTTTATTTAGTATAGTTATGTAGTTCGTAATACTTTTAACCTTGAAATGTAAATTCGTATTCTATAACGAGAAAAAAAGAAAATAGGGTCTGATTCTTTTAAAGGCTTTTATATTGAATTCAAGGTCATCATCGACCGGCAACATTAACTTCAAGGTTGTAGGATCAAAAGTTAGCGCCGAGAGTTGATCATGGTTTCGTGAGGCCAAATTTTATATAAAAAGACCTTGAACTTTAACTTATCCAAGAGTTATGTATACTTATCCAAGACAAGTTTAGAAGATTTCAAATGATTTTTTAATATAATGCACATATATAAAAAGTCAAAACTTTAGTCGACAGATGGCGCCACAGACGTCAAACTGATGCCACTTTGGATTGTAGAATCATAGGTTGGTTTCCTCTGAACTTGAAAATTTAGAATTACATGATAAATGAGGTTCAAATCAAGCGTTACTTTCTTTTAAAAATAATTTAAACCTTTTGAGCCTGTTTCGTGCTAATGATTAAATGCATGTGATTTCGTTAGAAAAATTTGAGCGAATAATGTTACATTATTTTAAATAAAGTTTGAGTTCATGATATTTTAATTAATTTATTACACAAAAATAAATTAATTGGGTTCTGCCAAAAAATATGATAAAAGATTAAATAATTTTTTTTTTTTTTTTGCATATAACTTTTCTTGTAGAAAAATTACTTTTAAAGTAAAATAATAATTGTTATTTCTCCTGCGAGTATAAATTTTATGAAATTAATATGTAAATAAATGAATAAAATCGCTTTTTATTTGAGTCTAGCACCGAAATATAATATTTAGCGATTCATTATTACAATGGCATGCTATTATGTGTTGATATGACGATTTTTCGTTAGTCATAAAATATTTCTGTTATACAAGATAATAACGCTTTAAATTACGTATTTGAGTTTTTAATCAAGAAACCAAGTTTTGATTAAAACATTTTGCTGTAGTAAAAATTTATAATTAAATGTTATTTATGATTAAAGTAAATTTAATTTATACTAACAATTATAAATCACTTGACCTAATATATTTGATATGGTAATTAAAAGGAAGTTCTTAATAAAAAAATGTGTAATTATAAAATTTAGAACATATTATTGCCAAAAGTTCTTTACTAATTAACTAATAAATAAGTTTTTATAAATGAAAATTTCATAAAAAAATAATGTAATAAATATAATATAATCCAGTATTCTAAAATAATCGAAGTTAGAGTGTCTATTAAAGTCAAATCCAGTTATAAAACCATTACACAATGTGTATAATTAAAACACTGGTTTTTAATAAGCTGTAGAATTTAATCTAAATTCAATTCAATCATAAAATAATTAAAAACAAAGTAAAGTAAACAAAGTACAGAAAATTACTTGATTATAATAATTAATTTAATAAAATTTTTCATGGCATAGGCGACAAATATAGCATGCAGCAAAAGATTTACTTATAAAGAAATTTAAAAATGAGAAATTATTGGAAACTGAATATTTTTGTATTTAGAGAAAATAAAAATAATGTAACAATTTAACTTTTTTTCAGAAATTTAATTAAATTATGTAACTCTTTTCTGAAAGGAACCCGATAAGTTTACATGAATTTACATTCTAAATTTAGGTACAGGTATAAATTTTAATAATATAAATTTTAATTATTAAAATTTTTATAATTGGAAAAAATTCTGAAAATTTGTAATTAAAAAATAAGCATTTTCTTTTTCACAAATTGTGTAAATAGTTCAGCTTTTTACCCTTTTTTGAAATTATTTTTTATATTTTAAAAACTTAAAAAATTGAATTTCATAATTTAACCTTTTGTTAGAAATCTATTAGGTTTGCGTTAATCTTACAACTCATTTTGCAGTTATAATATTAATTACTGTTGAATTGTAAATTTATATTAAAAAGAATCCCCCCCCAAAAAAAAAAGACAATTTTACAATTTTAGTTCAAAATATTTTTTTTCCATTTTTTTTTTTTTTTAATAATTTTTTCAAAAGTTCAAAATTTTAGTCAAAATTAATTCCTATTCAAAAGTACAGAAAAAAACCATACATAGCTAGCACGCATTTGAAAATCTGTATCTATTTACAGTTGAAAATATAAAATGAAATGGTAAATGTTTATCAAAAAATCGCATCATATCTACGAGTATAAAGTGAACGTAGAATAGGGTTTTTAGTCCAACAAATAAGTTGTAACTTTTTGTGAATTTAATAATTGAAAAGCAAACTTGTTTTTAATCATTATTGAAAATTATATTTTTAATGCATGCATAAATTTATTTAAAGATGCAATTAAGATTTGTGCAGGATTAATTAAGAAAATTTTTTAAATTGTAATTGTTAAATTAATGCCAAAATTCTAGATAAATTATTTACAGGAATTTTTATTTAGCTAATTAAAAAATGTTCGTTAATTTTCATTAAAATTTCATGAAAATTTACTTAATAGTTAATTGTTCAGTTAATAGTTTTCATTTAAATTTTCATTAATATGTTTCCTAATAACTAAATTTCCCACTAAAATTTTAATTCCATATGATTTTGCATATTTATTATTCACTAATATACGAAATTACTCGTTATATCAGAATTTACAGTATTATTTTACTTACTTTCATGGATTAGCATGAAATAAAAGTCATTATTGAAAAATGAGCTTAGCATCTATATGATAGGAAACTTAAAATATTTTTGCGAAACACATTACATTAGTACATATTCATTTTGAATTGATTACTTCATAGATTTAATTAAATAAGTGTGATGTAATCGTAACATTTTAAACTAATTGCCTTTAAAAATACATATTTCTATTCGTATAAATAACTTGCAATTCATTTTTAATATTTTCTTTCTCCCTCACTATTTCAAAATTTCTTTTCGAAAGAATTTCTCTTTTTATTTGCTTAAAATATTGTTCTACGTAGGAAATAATAACACTAGAATTTCCATTGCTTTTTAACTTATAGAATTATCCTTTAGAATAAGCTTTGAAACACCCCAGCTTTTTAGCTATTATTATACTTTTTTTTAAATCTCAGAGGTTTCTATAGAAAAATAAACACATTCGAACAATTATTTAAAAAAAAAAAATTTCTTTGCATTTTCGAATTTGATTTATTTATGAATTTGTAAATACTTTCCCCTCATTATCAATACGTTGAATAGGTTCATTAATATAAATTGAATAAGTTATTTATAGATAACTCGACTCTCAAATAAATAAGAAACCTATTTCACGTAAGATTAAACTTGAAGTATTGGTTAATTTGCATAAGCACATTTTTATCCATACATAAATTAAGATAAATATTCACGTGACAAAATCTTTTAACTGGATTTTTAACTTGGTTAGTTGAGAGAGAAAAAAAAAAAAAGAAACAAAATATATATACATTTTTTGTGTGCTTATTTTAATGATTTACGAAACCATTGATAAAAAGATGGTAACAAATCAATCACTATGGTAATTTCAATCGTTGTCGGAAGTTTAAATAGTTTTAGATTTGTTAAATAAATAGAATTCAAAAATTCAAATAAATAATTTAAAAGACAAAAATGTTAATATTATAAAACATTTTTGAAAATATTTATGGGAATATCGGAAAAGTTTTTATACTTTTTGAAATTTTTCTGTTATTGGTACAGTATTCTCGCATAAGGGTAATTAAGTGTTATTTATTAAATTTACAAGAGTTTTGTTTTTATTAATAAAAGCTTAAATAATATAAAAATATATAATTACTTTGTCATGAAAAATGTTTATAAATTTTTAACACATTTTATTTTTTAAGTAATATAAAACTGAAGATTGTTTCAAATTTTTTTTAATGAAAAAAAGTAATAATAAATAAATAAATAAAATAAAACATTCACTTGTTTACAACTCTTTAACTTCTTAATTTAATTTACAATTACAATTAGGGGTCAAAATCACTCATTAATAAACAATTAGCAATGACGTCTTGATTAATTGCAAATATTAATTAATTAACCTAATTTTCTATGATTCTCTGCATAACATGCCGATTTTATGAAGCGGATAATTTTATTTTTATAATTATTCATTATTATTTAATTTTTATTTTTATAATCATTCATTATTAATTTATTTTTATTTTTATAATAATTTCTTTCATATTTTTTTAATAGTATTTATACCGTAACTGCATTATAAATAGAAAAAAAGGAAAACCCTCCTTTTTATTATTAATAATTTTTCATGTTTATCTAATTTTTTTATTAAAAAAGAATTTTACTTATGCAACTAAAATAATTACTTTTTAAGTAAAAAACTATTCGCTGACATCAAATTGTAAATAGTTATATAAAAAATATAGTAAGTCAAGAAAAAAATCAAAAATAAGACTGAAAAAATTAAGTTATTCACTTATTAAAAACAATGGCATATTTAAATCATTTTCGCTTTCTATATAAGAACGCAAATCGTACACTGCAAAAAAACACAGAGTAAATGACTTTACAATTAAATGTACAAATTAATTAAAGATCCTTATTTTTTTATGATCCCTATAATGCCAAACATGCGGATTTTTCTTTTTCATTTTATGTAACGGTTTTATACATACGATTTTATGAATAATTTTCTTCGAATTTACCTGTAGGCATGCCTTAACTGAATTATAAATAAAAAAAAAAATTGGAGATCCTCAATTTTTTTTCATTTTTTATTTGATTATTTTTTGTATGCAGTGTAAATTTAACCTTCACAATTAAAAACAATTTCTTTATCGGTGAAAACTGTTAATTAATATGCAGATATAAATCATTGTATTCAATAAGCAACTTTAAAAAAAACTGCATCGAAATAAACGAAGTCATTCATTTATTTAAAAAAAATAAAACACATAAATCATTGACTTTTCAATTAAAGTATTCAAATCTTTTATGTAAAAGAAGCACTGAATAATGACTTTAAAAATGATAATTAAATGTATAAATTAGTTAATGAATGTCATTTTCTATGATTCCCTGATGCACAACATGCGAATCTTCTACAACAGATTCTTTTCCATTCAATTTCACGCTTTTATACACATAATTTTGTGAATCATTTTCTTCATGTTCACTTGTAGGTATACCTTAACTACATTATAAATAGAAGAACAGGGGAAACCCTCAATTTCTTTTTTTTCCATGTATAATACTTTATTTATTATTATTTTTTTTTGTATGTAGAGTGATTGTGTTTCTTATTTTTGGACGTGGCGGCCATATTATGATGACCCGGATGAAAGGATCAGCCCTTTTCCATCGCACTCTTTGCATCTTATAGGTGAGTTTGTAGCGGGGGTGGGACCCTTCCATGTAATTAATGACCGGGGGAGGGCTACTCAGGGAGACCACCGCTGTAATGCAGAGCGGGAAACTTAGACGTAGATAAATGAAAGTGGTGCAAAAAGATGGATTGCTATTAATTGTTATGGTGGAATCGTGTACACGTTCTTTCTTTCTTTTTTTTTTTTTTCCTTCCTACTCTTCTCTTAATTCCTCTTTGGGTTTAAGTTCGTTTTAATTAGACTGCAATGGCTTGGTTTATATTTTATTTCTTCTTGATTCTTTTTTTGTGTTTTATTTTGTGTGATTCGTTCCTGTCTTTTCGCCCGTGTAAAAATATTAACAGTAAAAAGGGAATGCGTATAATAAATGGCATACATTTTCCCAAATCCTCCTGCCATTTATATTGTGTGTGGAAAAGGATAGTAGGGGGAAAGAAAGCGCAGAATTTATATGAGGTTCCGGCGTACAAAATGATATAGGTCCTTTACAAACACATTTCGTTTATTAAAACCCGTGTTCATTGGCATACGCACGAAACGCTCTTACTTGTATTTATAGTTTTTGATGTGCGTTTAGATAAGGCGCAGAGATATGAAGGGGAGAGGTAAGAGTTGAAGTTGTAGTCATTTGGAAAACTCGTGAATATATGAAAAGTTAAATAAAATTATTCGACTCTGCTACAAAAAGGGTTTTGCTTTATTTGCATTTTGTGGGAGAATTCGAAATAAAATTTAAAGAAGAATACTTTTTAACAGAATCTTAAATACGAGATCGCGTTTGTTATTTTTGTAGATTTTCTGACTTAAACGATAAATTGATGTTAAGAGAAAAGAAATATATTACATGCATAAAAGCTATTCTACAGATTAAAAAGAAAGCTCTTTTAAATAGGAAGCAACATAACTTATATTTTTTAAAAAATTTAATTAAAAGGACCAAAGAAAGAAGTGATAAAGTGCTACTTGATGGATCATGAAAACAAGGTTGCAGTATTCGTGTTTTTGTTGTTTCTAACTAATAAAGAAAACAAATATTAAAAGGAAAAGAAAAATTTTCTGAAGCCATAAAAACAAATATGCTTATATTCATATTTTGTATGTTTTCCTATAAAAATACTTGATGAAACCATAAGGACAAGATTGCAGTAAATTTGCCATTAGAAAGGCAAGAGGAAAAAATTATTTTACAGCTAATAAAAAAAAAAAGTTGTGCAATTTGTATATTTTTAGGTTTTCTAACTAAAATGACGAGATGTTAAGAGAAAAATTATTTTATTGAAAAAGCCATTGTGACAAGATTACGTTATTCGTATTTTGTAAGTATTTCTAAATTTAAGGAAAATATACAGTGAAAGCAAGAAGAAAATAAACTCTAAACCTCTAAACAGTTAGTTTCAGGTTTATACTTTTCTATTTTGATACGAATTATCAAATTTTAATTACGATTTTTAAAATGCAGATATACGTTAAATTACTAACTTAATTTGTTCTTAATCATGGCTACGATAAATTTGCATATCAGAATTCCATTTCTCTTGGCGTTCTCTGAAAATTTGTTAAGTTGTTCTCAGGGCACAAAAGGAAGCAATTTTAGCATAAGTTATATATCAGGGAATGACTAAATAGATAATTTTATGACACTTCCAGTAATCTGCATTAATCCACTATCTTGATAATTATTTGGCGTTCTCTGAAAATTTGTTAAGTTGTTCTCAGGGCACAAAAGGAAGCAATTTTAGCATAAGTTATATATCAGGGAATGACTAAATAGATAATTTTATGACACTTCCAGTAATCTGCATTAATCCAATATCTTGATAATTATTTGGCGTTCTCTGAAAATTTGTTAAGTTGTTCTCAGGGCACAAAAGAAAGCAATTTTAGCATAAGTTATATATCAGGGAAAATTTGTTAAGTTGTTCTCAGGGCACAAAAGAAAGCAATTTTAGCATAAGTTATATATCAGAATGACTAAATAGATAATTTTATGACACTTTCAGTAATCTGCATTAATCCACTATCTTGATAATTATTTGTGCAATGAAACTAAAGGAATCATAATATTAAAAATCTGTCAACTATTTTTTTTCGTATTTTTTCATGTTTTTATTTATTTATATGATAATATCCCTATTTTAATTTTTTTTTCTTCATAATTTTTTTTGTAAATTTAAAAATGAATAATAAATTAATAGAGTACTGATAACTGTTCAGAAAATAAGCATTGAATAACAATTTTTTTATTATATATTTACAAAAATAAATCAATAACTTACATCTCCAGTAACAATTTATCTTTCTCGTAATGGGGTCTCGCTTTACCGAATAATTAATTAAATAAATAAACAATGATGGTTTGTGGTTTATAACTATAAGCAAATTAAATTTCACCAGAAGAGATACAGTTGTCGATTGCATGCATTAGAGAAACGGTTTGTATATCGAGGACTACATGTTACACAGTTCAAAGTTTGTAATTATAGCTGTGCATATTATAACTGTCCAACGGTACCTGTAAATGTAGTAAAAAATGAATAAAAAACAGTATTATATATATTTGGGTAGTGAAAAGCATTTAAATGTTTGTAAAAGTATTTCGTTACACAAATTTTATTTTGTGTAGTTTATTTTCATAAAAACTACTGCACAGTTACAAACAATTATGAACGTGTTTGTGTCAAAATTAATTATTACTGTTACCTGTTTTTGGGATGTATTTTCAATCAAATTATTTCAGTGGTTTTTAATGAATTTCCATGTTAAGTACAACGAGTAAAAAAAAAATACACTTTAAATGCCACTACTTTTCTCTTTTATGGAACTAAATTTAAAATTTACAAAATTTTTAAATACAGTCTTAAAATTAATTGCATTCGATTGTTTTTTTTTTCGGAAAATTGATAATTTAAATAAAATCTTTATAAAATTTATTTCATGTAACAAAATGTAATCATGGCATTATTATGTAACTGTTACATGTGATGCCTAATTCTCTGTTCCTATTGATCAAGTTGTAAAAAAAATACATAAATGTAAACTTATTTAACGGTCCGATGTATACTTTAGTAAACTTAACGATCAAGTTGTAAATATTTCACGCTTAACTTAATTCCATCATTTTAGAAAACGCAAATAATTTCATTAATCTGTTTTTATTATCATATTATCATAGTTCATATTTGAACACAAAATATTTCATTCATCGTATTTATTAAGCAATATTTATATTTAGCTGAATTTTAAAATAATTTTGCATATACAATTATTACTTTTGTTTTAGAAATTCATTAGAAATGCCGATTCATAAATAGAGATACTATTTGAAACTAGTCAATATTAACTGATTTATTGATCTAAAATATTTTAATTCTATTTTGAAAAGTACATAATAAAACTAAAGTACTACTCTTACAAATAAATAAATAATTTGTTACTTTAAAGAAATTATATTTATATCATTTACTTTTCTAAATTCAAACGTTTCTAAAACAAATTTCGGAATTTTAAATTTACATGTCTGACTAGAATTTCAATAACATGTTTAGAAATTATAAAAGACTTGCAAATAGAAAATAATCTCTATTTCTCATCCATAAGGCCATAAGTAAAAGATTTTGCAAAAAAATTTCTTCGAGATGCTCTTTGAAATCCTTCATTTTAAAAACATTGAGAAATTCTTTTCTATAATACTGGTAAGTACACAATACACTGAATTAAATTATAAATTTAAATATGGTGTCCTATGCTCATATGGTAAGCAAGTGTTTTTAATAGGCCTCTGTTTTCAAAGATGCAATAGAATATTCTAAATAATAAATAATAATAATAGCAATTAAAAGCTTACCAAGCCTGTTTCTTTATTGAGTGTCTGTTACATTTAACTAAAACTATGATAATTTCATTTGTAAAATATAAATGACTTAAAAAGGACCGTCCAAAATAGTGACACTTATTTGACAGTTAATCATTTTCAAAGATGCAATAATCTATGTTCTAAACATGTATATTGCTGAAACTTGTTTTCTCGGCGACGCTTGACATTCTTTATTTACTGTGTTTTTTTATTGCTATATTACGAAGCCCTCAAAGAGTCCAGCATTTTTTCAACCTATTGCATTTGCCTGTCTTCGGCCTTCAATAAGCAGTCTCATCTAGTCGTGATGCTGATATCGAGAAGATCCACAGCAGCTGATAAAATGCTTCCTGTACCTATCGAGATAAGAGAGAATTCGGTTTAACTGAGGACTCCTGTAAACTGGCCGATTGATAAATGACTTCATAAATCTCGAGGGAGACAGTGATTGCGATGGAAGAGAGAGGGTGAGAACTGGGTGTAATGATCTCCCGCTTGGATAGTTTGAAAACATGGAAAACCAATATCATTTCACTGGAATCATTCCGTTACGCGAAAAGAGGCGACATTTTGGTATCGCATTCAAATATACCTCATTTTAAATGGAAATTTATTGATGTTGACTTCAAAATGAAAAATAATTCCGTGGCCCTTGACATTTTATTAAAAATTACTTTAAGCTAAAGGATGATTTGGTAATGGTAAGATCAACTTTCCCTATAAAATATCAGTTGAGATTGAATCTGTCGGAAAAAAATTATTTGCCTCCTATTTTTTTAAACCAAAAATTTAATTGTAATCGGCCTTTATCGAAAAATCGAATCCTACCAATGAATTTTTTTATTTTTTATTCGAATATTTGGTACTTTGTTCTAAGTCATTTGCCAATAGAACGGCAAAGATAAAGCAAACTCAATGTGACACAGGTGAGGATCCATGAGGGATCTGTTGCATTGTGCCAGCATTATGCCACCGCAATTTAGAGCATACAACTCTAAGAATGGAGTCTTAGATTGGATTTCTATCCTATATTAAGATCGCATGTCTTAAAATGCCATCTACTTAAAAATCTGTTCTCCTGGTTAGAGTTTTGATTGGCTGACATTTTGCGACAAACATCTGATCAAGTGAAAATCCAGCTGGATCTCGTCTGGTGGGATATCCGGTGGGTATTCAGCTTTAAGGCTTCGCACCTTTCTTCCCTCCACTTAGAGGTCAACCAATCAAATTTATAAAGTTTTACAAATTCATTCTAATATTAGTTGATAATAAAACAGAGATGTGATATCAAATCTATAGGAAAAGGAAAGTACTACATGCAAAATTAATTACGATCTACTAATTAGATCTGCGATGTTTCATAAAACCATGCGTTATAAAGGAGAAGTTAAGTGAGGGGAGGTTAAGTGAAGATTTCACATAACACGAAGTAAATTTTTAATAATCATGTTTGCCAACAAATGTTAGTGTTGGGTGTTTATACAGGTAAGGCTAAATTTAATGCATCTTAAAAACGTGAAACAGTAAACAAGAAAAGAAATTTTGTCTTTTTCTTTTCAAATTTAATTTTTTTTTTTCATTTTATACAAATTAGTAATGATTTGCCGAAATTCGCTCAGAAATCAGTTTGTTGATACAATGACCCGATGTATCCTTTTTTTTATTTTAAGTTTGTGTAATTAACTTCTTAGCTGTTAGTTTAATTTTTTCTTTTATTGCTGTAAAACGCTTTTGATTTACATACTTTTTTTAAAGTACTATTAAATGATAGTTTTCATAATTTTTACGACTGCATATCGAAAGCTTACATTAAACTAGTAAATAGTTATAATTTGATTCGTATGAGAACACAAATATGATCTTTAAATTAAGCGTTAAATATATTTTTTCTGCTAAACAAAAATTTAAGAAATCAATGGTAAATAATTTATTACGGAATGCAAAAGTCATTTGTCCTGATTTCACAAATTTCCAGAAAATTTCAAAACAAAAATTCATATTCTTGATAAATTCATACTATATAATAATCGCTGAATACAGCTTAAATTTTCTTGAATAAAAGTATAATCTTTTAAAGGTACGTCTAGATTTTGGTTTTGTGAAAGTTTTCTAAAGGAAAAGTTTTGAATAAACGAAATAAAAGTTTATGAATTTAAAGATCAACAGTTTAGTGAGTTATACTTGATCTTTTTTTTTTTTTCTCACAAATAACTCGCCGAAAGTAATTTGCTTTCTAACAATATCTAAATAAGAGGCTATTCAAAAATTGAATTTTTTTTTTTTTTCCCTCAATGACTTCACAGTTTCATAATTTTGTATTGAAATTGTGCAAGAGAATAAAAAGTTCACAGTTCATTAATTTTATTTACTTGATTCATCTGCAGTCGAATTGTGAATAATCACTGGGTCTTAATGCTTTTCAACTTGGACAAATCAATCGTTGTATTTTCTTTCAATTTTTTAACCAAACGCGAACACATTGCACTTGAATGATGGCATAAGAAGAATACAAAAAGCATGTAGAATTCAATAAATATACAAGATGTATTAAAATTTTCTGTAGGATTATCCCCTTCATTTAATTCCAATCATTTAAGTTTTTAAGCGCATTTTCATTCAAAACGTTATACAATAAAATAGTTGGACAAGTATATCCAACCCATTGAAAAATTAACTTATCATTGAATCAACTGAAAAATTTATGCGTGATTATTTGATCATTTCAAGTTTTTACCGCATGAAAAGTTTCGCTATGAGTCAGCAACGTTCAACAAGCATTATTAATTTCCTGTCAATACAAGTTTTTACTGTTCCTATTCCATTTCCAGAAATTTAGAATCAATAAGGAATTGAACATAATAATAAAGGATAGAAAACAAAACTTGTGATTGGTTAGAAATTTGCATGATGAAAAATTGTTATTACTTTTTTTTTTTTTTTTTGAAAATACAGGAATTATTGAATCCAAATTACACAGTTATGTATTCGGCTCGGTTTTCGTATCTGAACATTTCAGCCTGAAATCAAACAATAAACTAAAGGAAATAAGTATATTTAAAATGCAATGCTACACATTTAAATTATTCTTATGACTGAGGTTAGCTATACATCAAATATAAACTATGCAATCTTATTTCAGGTTAATGGATTCTTTTAAAAAGAAAGCAGTTTCAACCATCTTAGATATTGGTTAATCATCAAAAATAACTTATTTAGGATTCAGCTTATTAAATGGAACTTTTTGCTGTCAGTGTTTTTGTTGTTCCCCGAGATATTTAATGACATTTTTATACTATTAACAAAAACGGAATTTTCTATCCCATGATCAAATGATGTTAAGAAGTTTTGCTTTTGAAGATTTATTAAAATTATTCAAATCCTTGATGAAATATTTTCTCGTAGAAAAAAAAAAAGTATAAATTTAAATTATTTTACATAAATATTGTTAATAATATATTAATCCAATTGATTTGTTAATCTACTTGACAACTGATCAGTAAATTTAAAAATTGTTTAATAGCTTTTCCTATGTCTTCATGGTTTAGAAAGAAGAGTCCCAGGTGTCAGTGTACATTTATAAAAGAACTATCACCATGGAGTGAGAGTTCAAATTTCAATAAAACCCGAAAAAATTAAAATTTTTATTCCCAGTACAACGTGATCGTATAAGGGTGAAAAACTGACACTATAATTTGGTATTGTTTTAATAGCATGGCACTATTACTACATTTTATCTGTGGTTGTGTTTCTTTGATGCTCCTGATGTTTCATTTAAATTCTCGCATATTGACAGATTTTTTTTTTTTTTCAGATAATACTATTGGTCCCAAAAGCGTAATTAATACTTCTACATTAAACTTTGTGTTATATTGTGTTTTCGCTTCATTTGAAAGTTTGCCTTGGGCAAAGAACTGTAATTTTTTCTCTTAAATTCGTAAACGCAAGGAGCATTACATTGTTCTTTAACAAATCAGGCTGGTGCACTCCCATTTTAATCGCGTAAACCGTAGCTACTGATCAAACATAGCTCCATAGCATTAATATAATCTAAAAATGTATTAAATGACTTAAAAATAAATAACTTCATTATTAATAAGTTATAATTAACTCATACTCATAAAGAACATTTTACCAAAAGTTTCAAATATTATTAAATTCCTTTTGTGTCATGCTTAACCCTTTCATGACCAAATTTAAGAAATATTAGTAATTTTTAGATATATGTCTATTCAACATTAAACATCATTACATAGGGAAAAAAATTGTAACTTTCTTATGAAATTCACGGTGACAAATGTGATTCTTAATGCTTCTATTAGGTTGAATATTACTTCAAAATTGTATAACAAAATATAATAATACTATTTATCACCAAATGAAAATATTGCAGCTAACAATATTCTATGCAAAAACACTAAAAAAACCAAATTCTGAATACAATTTGCTTTGAACGTGCAATTTACTATAAAGGTTTCTTTTGACAGGAAACGTGTTGCAATTCTGGACAAAGATTATTTTAATGAATAAATTAATGATATTATGATGCTATTAAATTAATGATATTATTCCTTCTTGGATTTCTGTTACTTCTTACGTAGGATTTCCAGAAATAAAATTATTAAAAATAAGTTTCGTATCATAAATTTATTTAAAAAAATCATTTAAATTATTTTGATATAAGCAGTACATGATCAAGATTTTATGTAGATGCACATATGTTCCAAAGTCGTAAAAAGATAAAAAATGAATATTTTTTACAGAAACTTTAATTGTTCCAAACCATTAACCTTTTCGTATCCTTTGTAATAGCTTTTTCTCTCCGCTTCACGATATTTACATATGCACACTAAAAACATCAAAAAAGTTCGGAGAAAAATATTAAGTGTAATATCAAGATAAAATAAAAAGACAAGCCAGGAGGATAATTGCTATTAACCAATCAACCAAAAGAGTTAAAGAGGAAATAAAATTCGCAGTCGATTAAAGGCATTTTATTTCAATAAGTAATTATCAAGTCGCAATTTAATAAAGGCTTTGAAATGACGAGTCGTAATGCAACTGAAATTATTTTATCTGTATATCGTGAGAATTTCAGGAATATATGAATGCACGCATGCGTGATTTAGTTTTTTTTTTTTAAACCTGTTTCATCTCCCATAACTCATGTCGCAACGAAAAGATATAATCATTTGTAGAATGCCTTATGGTTATACGTTTTTTCCCTTAACATAGAAGAAGCAAAAAAAGAAATTCGTGGTTATAATTAAGATGTTCCCATACCATGCGTAACAATCTTTGTTAGGTACTTTCGTCAAGAGGCGTCTCAAAGACCCACAAAAAATTATTTTGCGTGCGAGTGAGTCAATTACGTGATATTCTTTTCGGCAACTTCAGTTAAACTAAGGATTCAAAACATTAAAAAACTATATCAATATTTTCGCAAGCCAAAGAAGAAAGTTTCGAAGTACCCTCATACATGCACCTGTTTCATGATATAGTTTCCTGTTAGTGGCCATAACATTCTAAAGTCCTTTTTTTTTCCTATATATTTGAAGGTTTAAAGACGATAAGTTCGTTAAACCATTAAACAATATGAGAAACAACTCAATCTAACAGTCCAATTTCTACAAGAGCTTAATTTCTAAAAGAGTACAATGCGAAATAAGTTCAATTTTTAAAGACTCTTCACCACTTTCATAATCACTGGGATGTACACAAGATGGCTTAAAGGACAATCATTTTGCTCAAGAACCTATGGCAGCAAATGCAACAGAAAACTTTCAAAGTGTTGTTGTATGAATAGATTGCACCCATTGTAGAACTTTCGCAAATGCACTACCAATGTCGCAGTGGATGACAAGAGCTTAGAACATTTGCTGTAATATAGCAAACAGTTGAAGTCTATACTTTTGATAATGGTTCTTCTGTATGCAGCAAAACCGTATTTTATGCTTTTTTACGTTTAATTTCTTTGTCTGCCTCTGTCTCTGTAACAATTACTGTAGTGTTTACAGGCTACATGGTTTCATGCAAAACTGGCTTTGTATGGATACCTACTTTTGAAATCTTTGGACGGTTCTGTTTGCATGACAACAGATGGAATGAATGAAAGGGAAATGATATGAATTTTAATATCATGTGTAGAGTATTCCTTGATACTCTAATTTACAACACAAATGCTCTTTTGGCACATTGTTTCAAGGACTAATATTGTAATTTTGGATGTATTATCATGAACATCTTTAATATTTTTTATATAGAGAACTGATTGTTAGACATATTTCAATTGCATTAAAAGCACACTGATTTTTAATTTTGTTAAGTAAATGAGATATTTCAGCTAGATAAGTAACAGAATCGATAACAGTTGATAAGCATTAATTTTCTCTGATTGTAATCTGGAATCTATCAATCTGTATATATATCATTGATATACATTTAGCATTGGGATGCATTAGGATACATTTTTATAGCCATTAGGGTGGGGATGCTACAATCGTTAGCACAGGAATTAAACTATTGATCACTCTTTTTTGTGGCAGGTGGAATATTTCCGACTTTTTCCTTCCTTAGGAAACGTATATCAAAAAAAAGTCTTTTCCTTATTCAAACTAAGATCTGCAAAAATATTAGTTAGATCCTGATAAAAAAAAACCTAATAGAAAAATAACTATAGCTAACGATGTAACTATAACTAATGACTAACTTAAACTAACGATAAAATTTATAAGTTATACGCGGATATAAGACATAAGTAATATAAATAATCACACTTTGAAAAGACTGTCATCATTTACACAAGAACAAAGTACTGACATATTCCATACAAATTTTCCGAGGTTTTGAACAGACATATTGAAAAAGTTTCATAAAGAATACTAAACGAATATATTTGATAAAAAAAAATAGTTACTTAATACGAGGAATCCCATTTAAAAAACACCATTATCACACCATCATCATCAAACACCAATTAAACATTGATTCTTTCACCCTTTTTTTTTTGTAACATGAGAGGTGTTTCTTCTTACACAGGAGAAATGTCATGAAAGCTTTTCATTTATACAAAATAAAATCTTCATGGATATGTTACTTGATAAAAAATTAAGATGCATTATGGGCAATATATGATTCAAGTTATACGCGTGACCAAATTTGGGAAAGGTTGTTATTATGTTTATACAGAATTATTTCTATGGTCAAATTATTACGCTTTCTTCATCTAAGAAAATATTCAAAACAATCAAACAAATACCATTTTAACGAAAACAAACTCTGTACAATGTATTCAATAATCAGTAAACAAAGTATTGTCGGTAAGTATGTGATCTAAGTTGTAATAGGGATCATGTTTTCCCGTGGTTAATTAACATATGGATTAATTATCGGGAAATATTCAAATATTTTGACTTTTTCTAGATAGTAAGAACTTCAAATACCATTTCATTATATCAAATTCAACTCTAATGGGTGTCTGATATCCGATAAAAGAAAATGTTATGTCATGCATTAAAAGTGACTTCGTTGAGAGCAGGCCGACATCTTTTGCATATGGTTAAAGATTAAAAAAATTTTATTATTGAATACTTAAATACTTTAATAAATTAAATTAAATACTTATTATAAGATTAAACATTTTGTAATATGTTTGTTATTATACATACATACATATAGAATAAAGATGAGCAAAATGCAAACATTTGATTTATTCAAAATTCTTTCCTATCTTCATACTATGAAACTGTTTCATTATGAACCCATGTAATTTATATTCACACATAGCCAATCATTTTTTACATTCATTTTGATAACTATGCAACCGACATTTTTTTACTATGCTTTAGGCTTACAGATAGGTGTATTCAATGGTTCAGAAGTTTTAGTTAATATGATAGTTGTTGACTGAAAATGTGGAAGTTCTTACTTTTATCAGTGTTTAGTAGCCACAAACCCGATAATTTCTATTTTCTGTCCTTGTATATACTATTTAAACATTATATTCAAATTAAAGGTGTTTTACATTTCTAGAAAATAAATCAGTTTAAATAATCAAAATTCTTCAAATTAACTTTATATTCATTTGTTAACTTAGGTTTTTAACTTGCTTTTGGTACAGGAAAATATATTAATTATCTGAAGAGATAGACTCTGAATAAACACAAAGTTTAATTTTATTTTTATGAAGAAAACAAAAAATTTTCAGTCAGTAAAAAGTATTTTTTTTATGTTTTTCCTTGAACGATCAGTATAAGCATTTTATGCACAACAATTAACAGTATTTAATCTTTAACCACATGCAGTTGTTCTCAGTGTAATCACTTTTATTGCATGACCTAACTTAACATTTTCTTTTTATCCCATATCAGATTCCCAATAGAATAATATTTGTAATAATATATAATGAAATGCTATTTTAAAGTTTTTACTATGCTGGAAAAAGTTAAAATATTTGGATAGAATTTCACGATAATTAATCCGCATGCTAATTAACAACGGTAAACTTTTTCAAATCTGATCATTATTACAATTTGGGTCGCATACTTACCAATAATAGTTTTTTTAAACTGATTATTGAATACATTGTACATAATTTAACATATGAAAGATTATTTTAAATATTTTCTTATGTAAAGAAAGCGTCAGAATTTGTGCATACAAATGTTCATTCCTTATGAGCATGATAGCAACCTCTCCCAAGTCAGAATATCAGCCTTTTCCACCCGTATTATTTGAATTAAATATTGCCCATAATATATTATTTTTTTATCGAGTAATGTATCAGTGAAGAATTTATTTTGTATAAATGAAAGACTTATTTGAAACTTTTCTTATGCAATAAGAAACACATTATGATACAAAAGAAACGAAAGAATCTATGGCTGAACCTCTGTCTTTCTTAAGTGTGATTCCTCGTTTTACAAAATTTGATATTTTTTTATCAAATATATTTGTGTGTAATTCTTTTTGGAACTTTTCTATGCGTCTATTCAAAACATAGGAATATTTGAATAGAATATATCGATACTTAATTCTCGTATAAATAATGACAGTCCTTTCAAAGTTTGATAATTTATACTTCTTAAATTGTATATCTGTGTATAGCTACTTATTTTTTTATCGGGATCGAAAGAATATTTGTGCAGAACTTGGTTTGAATAAGGGCGAGACTATTTGGAAACTTTTCCTACGGAAGGAAAAAGTCAGAAATACCTCACCTGCAGCAAAAAGAGTCAATGTTTAATCCCTATGCGAACGATGGCAGCTTCCCCACCCTAATGCCTAAATCGTTTTCCAAATTTATCCCAGCGCTACAAGAAAACTAATTCGGGTGAGACATGGCTTTCCAATCAGCCGAATAGGAAAGCCGCGACACAAGGTGTGAAAGATAGAAACTGCCATTAGTATGAACGATTTGGAGCTTCCACTGGGTGGGTTCCTATGACAGTAAGTAATTGTTGTCATTAGTAGTAACGAGGATTGTTCGCCTAGGATCATTCTTCCAGTTTAAAGAGATGCACGGGATGGTTCCGATGAATACCCATCACCAGCGTGAAAAAAAAAAACTCAACAAATCTGCGAGTTAAGTAGGTGTTGTAACGACGCTCCATGTAATGATACTCAATTCAGATGGGTGATTTTTAGCGGGTAAAATATTACCACACTCTGGGCTCTCTCATCGCATTATGAATTATGAGGAAACCACGATACAAGATCATTAATGGCTAAGCAAAAGATAGTCTGGCATTATAAAAGTGGCAGTTTCTTTTAGTTTGTGTGCAACCTTGAATTAAATTGGATTTAACTTTAACTTCAGTTTAAAAGAAGCCTCCATCCGGCATATTTCAGAAGCATTTTAATAAGTCTAGAAAACTGTTTGAGAATCCAATGACTCGATGGGACATCGATATTAGCATGGGTGGAGTAACGATTATTTTTGAATTGCTTATAAATACAATAGATTCTCTAATATTCCAACTAATTTGTGACAGAATGGACTAGATGGCATTTATAATATTTTTTAAAAATAAAATTGCAACATATGCAGAATAAATATTTCGTATGTATAACAAAGCTTATTTTGAAATGGGAAGTTATTTTTGGTAGTTGTAATTAATTCGAACGTACTATTTCAAAGTTGTTTATTTCCTCCTTCATTTCACTAACTATTATATTACCACAATATTTCATCCTCATTGTGTGGAAGTTAATGTGTTATACTGTCTTCAATTTCCGAGGTAACTTAATACAAAATGTGAGGTATTAGTTCTAGAAATTGTCATCTCATAGATTTTAGTAATTTTTATTTGCTTTGTTGAATTCAGATATGAGACTGATTCATGTGAGAGAATCGATTCTAAATATATTTTACGCACCCTAAAAATGAATTAAAACTCTGAAAGAATGAGTCATTTATCGATTTAATAGCTTAACATCAGAGGATTGAAACAAATTATTCTATTTCCTTAATAAAAAAGCAATTAATCGAACGGAACTACTTGTTTTTGAGTATGCATTCCAGCCATATTTTTATGAATCATATACCTATACTTAAATATATTTATGAAATGAAATACAAATTGAAATTTTGCTGCTGTAAAACAGCCTATAAAACCTTTTTCCAGAGATTTCCTTTCACAGGAATATTTCTTTCTAAGTTTACATTAAGATATTTTAATTGGTTAATTAATGATTAATAATATTGTTTGTAAAAACACTTTCGGTATCATTGAATTCATAAAACCACCATCTATTATAATGAACTCAAGAGTTCCCAGATCTACTTAATACAACTATTACAAAAAAATGATTAGTATTTGTTCATGTTTAAGAGAAATATTGTACCTGAAGTGGCATTTTATATTTGAGTTTCTACATCAACTAAGTCGAAATTCATCAATTGAATTGCCGACGTTTTACAAAATTAATAATAGAGAACTGGTTTACTTAATAGCTGAGAACAAAGGCAAGATTTGTTTAACATGATATTAAGTAGAAAAAAATGCAAATATCATGTTAAACAAAAACTATACATGTTATACATGTTATTAATTCAAGAGATATGAACTTTAAAAGAAACTACCATTTATTAATGTAAAGTAATGTTTTATGTTGTTCGTAATGATTACAAGGATATTTTTATAATGAATCTTTTTTAGTATATAAATTGATAGCGTTTTCTTTATTTTAATCAATTAAAGAGCCAATCACCAAAGAATTTTGATCTAAAAAAAGGCATTTATTTTCAATAGTTGGCTACTTTTTTTTTCTATTATATTTAAAAATTCTTCTTATATATTTACTAACTTTTATCTTACAATATAAATTTCATATAGAAAATATCAAAACTTTTGCTTGTATTATTTTTAGATTTACTCTTTTTTAAACTTAAAAGAAATATATACTAGATTTTTATTGACTAAAAGAAGCGATCATAATATTAATCATGCAATTAAAATGTTAAGTACTTTTTCCGGATTTTGTAGAAACTGGTAGCTGCGATCTACTTGCTGACCACCAGCGGATTACCAGATATTCTGTAAAGAAAAACGGACTTATTTTCTGAAGTGAATAAAAGATTATTCGGTTGAACCGATTATCGCAAAGGCCAGAGGGTAAAAGAAAGATTAGATGATTAAACTTGGAATGCAAGACTCACATTGTTGTGAGTAACTTGCTACGCTATCACATGCGTTACATCATTTGATTTGACTCACTTATCTATTGCATTTATTTGACAGATAACCCAGCTGCACTCTTTAACAGCATTCTTTAGCTTACTTAGTTTAACAAGTAGCTTACAAACGCAGTGAATTTATTCGACTAAATTTATCTTTCCATTTTTGACTTACACCATGACAGTACCACTAGTCAAAGAGGAAAAAAAAAAAGATTTCGAATCTAAGCCTTCATTTCCTGTATGTTTTTTTGTTGCAATTATTTAAAATGTATGTTTAAAATTTTAGCATATGTGTATACTATTAAATATACTCTACACTAATAAGATAATAATCAATAAAAATGTTTCTTTATTGAACATTTGAACTGCAATAGCACGTAGATTAGTATTTGTGCAGCAAGAAGTGTATGCTTTTATAATATAGCATATACTTCTTGCTATGTACTTCTTGTATGTATATACTTCTTGTTATGTATACTTCTTGCTTTGTTTATGAACTCAATTCTTTTTTAATGACGGTTCGTATCTCTCATGTATATTAAGGAGGATTTCGTTGATTCATTTTCATTTCATAAATGAATAATAAAATACCTTAAATCCAAATTAATTGAAGAGAATTGGTATATAGATGTGCAGGGTGTACAGTTCATTGAACATTCTACTTAATAAAAAATAAGTAATATATTATATTTAAATTAACAGTTAAAATTAAAAATCTTTACAGCTTTGTAATTGTTTTCTTCTACTTTTTGGTAGGAGGATTAAAAATAACATTCCACCTTAAGCAAATTTGACGTTTTAATAAAATATTTCTTAAACCATCGATCATGTTGTGACTGTAGATGCTAGTTGTTCTGTAGCAACTACTTGATTGAATGCAATTTGCTTACCTTAGTTTAACTCAAGCTAAGACTTTCTGAAAACATTTTGTAGGAATTACTTTCTACATTAGTCTACATTTACAGACACTAGTCTTACATTTTTACATTAGTCTTTTTACTATAGGTTTCTTAGCTGATTGATAACTTATGCTATTTCTCTTCATCTCGTTCATTACACATTGCGTTTCACAAGAATAAACAAATAAACAAAGTGCCAGTCTTGAATTCAATTAAATTAAGGTAAAATAATAAAAAAATCGAACAAGAGTTTCAATTATAAAATATGAATCTAACAGTTACTAGTGAGTAGGCTTATAGAAAGTAAGCAAGTTGTTATATGATACATTTCTTATTTTGAAAAATCGTCTTAAACTGTTTGTAAATAATAACACTACTTACCAAATTACTTTCTAGATTAAATATTATTATTACTTAGAATAAATTTATTCCATATTTATTTAATGCAACCAATACTCTAGAGACTATAAGAAAATAATTCTGTTAACTTACGAGTAGACATAAAAGAAAATTAAAGACGGATCGCTCAAAAATGTTAAACAAGAATAATATGAATAAACGCCATACATTACTGCCCACATTCTTAAAAGCTAACGAATGAGTAAGTTCGTTTAAGAAACATTTGCATGCACATCACAGCACAGGGCGTGATCCTATGACCAATGCGTGTCCATAAACCTTCAGAGATGACGGCAGTAAGAAAAGCAAAAAAAAGGATCACTGTGTATGCGTAAAGTTAGAAAGGCACAATATGCATTACATGTAAACATGCTGTTGAGACTTAATGTGGGAAAATTTGGGTGTTGATTGTTATTTTCGCAGATTTAACAACAGGGGCTCACACACTTATTTAACAGTAGCAAATATCATTTGGTGCTGACCAGCTATGTAAGAAGAAATTTTTAATTTTGGTAAATTTTATTAAAAACAAAAAGAGTTGTGGTGAAAAGTGGGTGAAATAGGGTGAAAAGCGCAAATTATCTTTTGGCGAATTGTAAAGGAAAAATTATCCGGAATAACTTTTTATAAATAAAAAAAAAAAAAAATTTGCAAAACAAAAAATGCATTAAAGCAGAACAAAATCACATAAACCTCAAAAATTTCCCCTTGTAATGAGAAGAAAATTTCTGAAGAAAAACCATTAGAGCACGTCAATCATAAAATAAGTTTTTTGCTTAGTTAAAAATAAATAGTGATAGTTTTTTGGGGATTTTGATCACACGCCAGATAAAAGAATAGTAAATTCACCGAAAAAATTAGAACACTAAGAGTTTTAATTTTTAAGTTACGGTATATATATATATATATATATATATATATATATATATATATGACTTAAACTGACAGATTTAATTATAAAAAAAAGAATTTGCAGTAAATAATTACACTTAAAAATAGTCTTTCAAAAATGGTCTAAAAAACTTTTACGATTTCATTTCAACATCTCAATTTTTTTTTTGATAGTTTTGAAGTTCAGTATTAAAATATTGAATTTTGTGCACTTAAAATGTAAATAAAAATATCCTTAAATACACGTTTCTTAATTGCTAAAAATATGTTTCATCACTAAAGCAGTTTTTTTTTTTTTTTTTTTTTGATTAACACTGAAAATCTTTTTTATAGTCTAGAACCAACAAAAACAAGCCATGTTTAATAAAAAGTATCTTATGCCCTAATTTTTACTGATTGGTGGAGAGACAAACTTTAAATATTATTAAATGAAGGATTTATAATTTCTTTTTTTAAAAATTTAAATAAGAATACGCATCGTTTTATGCATGCTTTTGTTTCTTTTATTGCTGCATTCCTCATTCCATGAAGTATAGATTTGTCTGATGTTTATATCTTTGAATTTCTGTAATATGTATTTGTGTATGATTAACTGAAAGAACATATGTATAAAGAGTATATAAACAACCCGGACCAAATATCTAGAAATCAACATTTACCACCAGCCGATACTAGATACATGTCTGCATATGTGAACAGAAACGAACATGCTTGACATTCCTACAGACAAGTCATTGTAGGAATGTCAAGCATGTAGTGAAAGCCTTGCCATTAGTGAACATAATCCATTTGTTAAGTTGCAAATTGGTTGCAAACCAAGCATCGCTAAATGGCAAAAAAAGATGTAACACTGACACAATGTTGAGTTTATGGCGTTCTTGGGTGGAACAATAATGATGTATGTACAATGATAAGAAATGGATTTTGGTCTTAAGGAATGATTCCCAGAGATGTAATGCCAGCCGAAAGACGAATAGAATCCCTAAGAAATCGCTGGTAGATAAGGAGCTTCACATGTAACTTTCTACAAATCACTTCCAACAATGGGACCGGTTGTAGGAACGGGTTAATATTCGATTAGGTTCATCTATTTTCAAACGTACTTTGCTCTGGAAACTGCTTTACATGGAACTATTCGTAGTATACACTGATAGCATGTTGATTCCCAACAGCCCAAATGCAAAAGAGGCTCCAATGAGCTAAAGTACATCGAAACTGGATTGTAGATGACTGGCGAAGTGTCATATGGTTAGAAGAATTATGCTTCTACTTGCTTTCAATGATACACGTTCCCACAGGCTCGGAACAGATATATAGTTCAAATTGTGGCAAGAGATCATATAGCTTATAGGTGGCGGTGTGATGTTTTGCAGGTGTACTTCAACGATTGGGGTTATACTATTGTAACAAGTCAACATTTTGAAGATGTTTGGGACTATATTCACATTTTGGATGATTATATCATTCCTTAAGTCGACTTTCTGCATTGAGAAGACTTTTTCATCAGACCTACCAAGATGACATTTGTACTGTGTATCGTGCCATGTATGTTCAGGGCTGGTTCGCAGAACATGAAGTTGATTTCTTATACCTCACTTGGGTAGTATTCTGCTTAATCTTTAAGTAATCAAGAAAATTTGGGATGGTGTTGAATTTGCTGTCAAGAGGAATGTTGCACATCTGCAGTCACTTAACGAATTAATTGCCATATTGTTGGACGAGTGGTGAAAATCCTGCAAATGTTATTCAACCTCATTTTGACAGCAGCCTTCGCATGATCAAAACTGAGATGAGGGTAAATGGTAATGTAACCAAGTTTTAAGTTCAATAAAACCTGATTTCTTAATGTTTGATCGAGGGTTTTTATTTCTGCAAAGCAGAAATTGAAGCTTCTGAAGTAGAGAAAACTTTCAATTTTATGAGCTATATGTTTCAAAGGGGGAATATAAAGCAACCGCAAGACATGAATTGATAAGAATTTTTTTCATCAATTCGCATAGGGTTTTACAGCTATAATTAATATTTTTTTTTTGGCTCGTACGATAACTGTTGTTGGAAAAAAACCTTGAATAATACGAGATCCGAATATTTCCAAAATCCACACTCACAGAAAACTCAACAGAATTCTTGGAAATCAATATTATTTATTGTCTATAATATCTGTAATAGATTGATAGATGTAAAGTGTCTGTAAATTTTAATTCTTTCCTGTAGATACAATTCAATGAACTTATTGTGATCAAGTTTTTACATCGACAAAATAATTTGAATTCAGTTTTTAGTAAAATAAATCCCTGATATTTTTTAATAAAATTAGCTTAACTGTAAGATGGAATATAAAGTTTAAAATAAGTTGTTCTTCATAAGATGTATAATTATTTAGTGAACCCCTTAAAAAATAAATTTGAGCTAAAAATTCTATCGTAAAACTCCATCCAATTTACAAAACATAAGGCTAAATTATTCTTTATTATGGCATTGTACTTTGATATAACACCATTTCATGGGAATTCAGTTTTAATTTTAGTGGAATGCATCTCTTTATTACTGAACTCAGAAACAAATTACAAATTTAGAAAGTTGACTGCTGATAATGTGCTGTTGAAACATTTTTCAGAGAACAAACATTAAGAATTATTGAATTTAAAATATTTTGTTTAAGTTTGGGAAACATGATAATTAAACAAATTATTAAAATAGCTTTATACATAGATAAAATAAACTTTCAGCTAAACTAAGTTACTCCGTTTTCTCAATTCGGAAGCATCTCTTACATCAGAAAATAAAAACGGTGTCATGATGTAAAAACACTTCTTCGAATATAAATATTAAGTTATATTAATAATATACATTATTATTATAATATAAATATTAAGTCATATAAATATAAAAAGTCGTTTGCAATTATAATTGTATTTATTATAATTCCATAGTTGTTCTTGAAAAGATTTCGTCCCATATTTCTGAAACATATTGAAATTTTTCAAAAATAGATGGATAGATAGATATACCATCTCTTCAGGAAATTGAGTTTGAATTTTTTTCAACTTAAAAGAAAGGCTAATACTGAAATTTGCAAATGCAGAAAAATAAAATGGCTGGTAATATGCAGCCGAAACCCTTTCTGAGCCCGGCAAAAGTGTTTCGGCTGCAGACAGACAAACGGACACAAACATGGAAAAAAAAATCAACAAGAAGAAACTAAGAAAAGCGAATGCCGTATCATTGTTGGAATGACGGCCCTGGACTAATGTGTCAATGGCGTGCTAGCACTGCATAAGACCTTGTCAGAACGAATTTGTTTCGGCATTGCTTTGGATAATACTCACGCCAATGAATTCCCACCCCCTTTTCGCCATTTCTACCCACCCCCTCACCCATTTCGACAAAAGTATCTCGTGGAATTACCGGGCAGTTTCTTCCCCTTTGCTTTCCTATTTTTCTTGAGTCATTTATGAAACATTTTCCGACATAAATGTCTCGAATTTGTCCACTCAACTCCTCCCTCCAGGAAAACTTCTCTACTTTTATCGAATTTGATACAATTATAGAAATATTGATGAACTGAAGCTTTCTGTTTCATGTATCAGTTCTTTGCTGATACATAAGCAACAGTATTAAACAGCGAGAGCATAGTCTTGAATGGCGAAGAATTGTTCATAAGAGCATGGACACTGTATTTGAATATTAGTCGTAAACTGTTCATAAGATACTAGTAAGTCTTTTTAAAACTTAATTTTTAAAAAATTTGAAATTACAGCATGAAAACAAATTGCCATTTATAAGCAGATGAAGTTATGTCTTAACATTCCAAATTGTTAATAAGTTTGTCAAAAATTCAGTCTTTATTCTGACTAAGAATTTTAGGAATAACTTGCAAGCAAATATAATTGTATTTAAAGTTTCAATAGAAAATATACTTCGAAAAATTACTTTAAAGTATTTAATTAAAGTATTGCATAAAAATAATAGAAATAGGCAAATTAAATGTTTGAAATATATTTTAAAAAGTTGTCAAGAGCTATATTAATATGAAACATTGTTCTATTTTTTTTTTTTTGGACACATTTTATAAAAAGTGATTATTTTAAAATTTACCAATATTTTTACATTCTTTGTTTTGCTTCGCTCATAAAATAATTTAATTTTCATATATGACAGAATCTATATTTTAAAACATTAATATTTTCATTACCAGATATTGTTAAGCATAAAAGTCTTAAACTTCAGAATAATATTTACTGTTCATTAATCTATTTTCGGAAGTGTGGAATGACTAACTTTGAACTATTTCTTTTAACATTTAATGATTTTATTATAAAAATTAACTTTGGAATTTTCCTAATAACACTAAAAGACATAGACTCATATAAAAATATTATGGTCTTTTTTGGCGGAAAACTAAAGAAGAGACGGACTGGTTTAGGACTACGAAACTCCAGATTAATCTAAGAATTTTCTCGAAAGATTTTACAAAACAATTCTTAGACAACACTATTTTTCACTAACTTCATCTGCTGAGTTATTTAGAACTAAATTTATAAACTAAATCATTTGACGATAAGTTTAATGTTATCATATATATATATATATATATAAGTTTATTGTTATAATTTTCATTCAGAAAGAGAAACAATGCGTTTTTTGTTTCTCTTTCTGAATGAAAATTCTCCCCTATTATATCAATAAGATGACAAATATTTTTTATTGTAATTTAGAAGCAGCAAAATTTTTTTTAAGGGGAGTGATAATTCAATCCAAACATAAAGAGATTAAGTTTGTCTAGAACTGACATGTGATCTTGCACCATTGAAAGAGGTGTAATCTTTCCTTGAGCTCAAGCTTACACGAGAAAAAAAATATTCCATCTTTCTTTCTCTTGCATTCATTATTTTCTTGAGTCTCTTTATGTCCTGTTTTACAACATATTAGCATTCCTATCCTTCAGTAACTCTTTCAATAGTACCTCACCAGACAAATTTTACCTTTTCAATACATTTTCTTTTCTTTTTTTTGTGTCTACAGACTTTTATTTTTTGAAATTTCTAAAAATTTTGTTCTCTGTGTTTCCTTCTTTTTTATTTACGTTTGTAGATTCACTTTTCCCACAAATATTAAACATTTTTGTTTCTCGGTCGATGATTACGAAATTTGTAAAGAAAAATTTTTTCCTTGCTTTTGTTTTGCAATGTCTTTTGTATGATATATTCTATAACTGTAAGCCATTTATTGTACGTTTATTTTAGACAAAATAGCTTTGCTTTTCAAATAAATAAAAAATAGAAAAATTCAATCATTCCGGCTTAAACTCTCTTTTTCTGAAGATAGTTAACAATCTCTCTTAACAACAATCTTGAAATATTTGAAAACGTTTATCTTTTTGCCTTATAGCACATTTTATGTGTTCTTACTTATATTTGCAAACTTTATAATACACTTTTTGTGATGCAAAGGAATTTTAGGTTTTCTAATTAAAATGCATTGGAAAAATATTTTCATCTTTTTTTTTCTGGCAATTCTTAGGCATTCTTTTTATGAAATCTTTAAAAGTTGTATCCCTGTATTTTATATGTTTTTTACATTTTTGTTTATTCTGGTAAAACTCAAATTTTAAGTTTCTTCTGCATGAAATGTTTTTAATTTACTATAAAAATATAAATAACTACTTGCATGTTCACAGAATGTTTAACTAATTTCTTTTATTATTTTTTGTTGTTGTTGGGGCAAAGCGATTTCGTAAAAACTTGTATGGTTTTTTTTTTTTTTTTGCAGTATACTTGTAAGCATCTGTAGGCTGCATTTGCCTTTTGTGGAGCACGAGATGTTTTAGTTTGAAATAAAAAATGTTGCCGAAACTCTCGTATCCGTCTTCTCGGGCATTGGTTAGCCGTACTTTTTGAATAACCTGTCCGAATGAATGGATGCTGACGGCCTTAATGATTACAAAAAGAAAGACAGATAGAAAGGTCTTTAGCAGCTAGCTTCAAGGATGAAGGACCACTTAATGGAGAGGAACGTTCGAAACCCTCCCCCTTGCCAAGCAGCATTTCAGTACTACTTTGAACTCAGGATGCTTTTGCTTCCCTATTTTTCGGCGTACAATCATAGCTATGTTTTTATTATTCTTTTACGCATTTGATGACATGTGACCAGTGCCAAACTTTCTGGGCAGTTTAACTTTTCTTGCCTACTTAGCTTTTTTTATTTGTATGTTATGTCGTACGTTTCTTTTTTCTACAATGAGTATTTTTTTAAATTCTCACCTGTTTAATGACCTGTAACGAATAATATTCCACGACGTTCTAAAAAGTTACCTAGTATGTAAAAATTCTTCAATTGGTTGTGTGGCCATTTTCTTGTGATTAGGGAAAGCTCTTTTTCTTTAATCTTTTTTTTTTTTTCTTTTAAGTTTACTGCTTCCACGGAGTGTCTTTCTTCGGAAGTTGAAAAAAACACGTGCTAAGCACTCAACGTGAAAATACGACAAGTCGAAATGGTACACCAACAGATCGTTATGGTATATATAGTTGATAGTACTGAAACTGTTTTTATTAGTTGTGAATAAGGAAACGACCTATAATGTGTTAGAGGTTCTTAACCTGTGATATCTCGAATTACAACTTGAAAGTGGCAAAACAGAAGGTAAAAGTAAAATGCATTCAAGAGCACCTCAGCAATTTGAATAACTTTTTACTGAAATTACATGAAAAACGTTGCTAGAAGCTGTTAAATAGACAGTTTTATTAAGATTGTCCCATAAGTTAGTGCAGAAGTTTTATTTTTAAATGAAGGAATGAATATATTAAAACAATCCTGCTTGCCACTTAAATTGAAGAAAACATTATATTATTGATATATTCATAAATATAATGATTATATTATTGAACTGCAAGTAATTTATGTTATTAATTTACTTTTAAATGCAAATAATTGAAATAATTAAACATATATTTCAGTCTTTTAGTCAGTAAGTTTAAATATTAATTTTTTTTTAAATTATGTTTTTCGTGAAATCCAATTTGTAGACTGTCTTAATAGACTGTCAATTTGTAGAAAGTCAATTTGCAATTTATTTATTAACAAAAGTTACTTATTCCAAAGCACTAATAAATTATTAATATTCATATTAACTTTAAGGCTCCTTTAAATGTTCAGAGACTAAATCATTTAAACATTAGCCGGTATGAGATGATTTATTTTAATTAGATATAGATTAGTACTAGATATTATATTATATAGAAAATACAATGGATATGCACAGACTTAGTCCAATATAGAATGTTCAAAATAAATTTTACGATACATTTCATTGAAATATAAATCTTGTAAATCCATTCATCATTATCATCATCGGAGGCGCAACAGCCCCATGTTACTGGCAGCCTCTGTTTACTGGCAGATTTCGAGACAGGAGATGTGTTGTCAACCCTACACCCAACGATCTACAATCCTATTAGACAGGGACCTACGGTTTAGAGTGGATTCCGAACCACTACAAACATTCATGGCACCGCCGGGACTCGAACCCGAAACCTGTGGCACCGAGTGCCAGAGCGCTAGTCACTCGATCCTGTAAATCCATTAGGTAAATTTATATATAACCATAAGTACAGTATATATATTAACAGAAAATTGATATTTTTTTGCCTAAAGAAGTAACCAACAAGTAATTTTAATAAGGATTAATTCTTCAGCCTTATTAGCTTCGGCTGAATTCATTTGTCTGCCACAACTTTTAGTCTATAACTGTGTAAAAATAAAGATGGTTATTATTAATTTATGATTCAACCAGACGTACTTAATTTATATCATTTTTAGAAGAGAGATATCTTTTTAATCATTTGTCATTTTCTTCTTGTATAATTACATATGATGATGATGTTTGGTGATATAATAATAAAATATATGAACGGTATAAGCCTGAAATGAATTTGCTATGTGCTTTACACTTCGGCCAAATTTTAATTTCGTTTAGCGTTTTTGGTGATATAATAGATAAAATTAAATGAACTTAGTCCAAGTTTTTCTGTCTACTTCCTTTACAAACTTCCTTTACAAAAGGTTTGGGCTGATAGAATATTCCTTGCCCCCTCTTTGAAAATTTTCTTTCCGAGAGCAACGTAAGAATGATGAGGGAGCAAGGCTCGAATCCGCTGGCAACTTTGTTGTAGTCACTGCTTTCAGAAACGAGGAGTTTTGATGGCGATTGTGACAATGCGTATAAATCATAGTCAAATATGTAATCGATTAGATTACCTGGTGGTTGTCTTCTGTATTTTCTTTCATACGACAATAATATGAGGTGAAGTTATCCCTAAAAAAAATCCTCCCATACAGCACCCTGCTCTCCTCATTACCCGTCGGTGAACTGTTCCTGATATATCCTTTTTTGAAAACTTTTTCAGGTGCCAACATCAGAGTGACTTATCCCTTTACTATTATAACACGAGGGTTTGAATTGATAAGTATGGATTTTTTTAGAAAACATTTTTGTGGAAACATCAGAATGACTTATCACTGGAACTTGTAAGTTTGTATAGTTAAGGCATAAAAATAATTACGATTTTTCGATAAATTTATTTTTTTTTTTTTACAGTTTATTTATTATTATTTATTAAATTTTTATAAAACATCTCTTTTTAGTAAAGGAATTTATTTATATATATTATTTTTTTTTTTCTCTTTTTAGTTCTTATAAATAGTTATGTTAACCTATAATTTTTTTCTTTTTATGTATTTTATTTTTAATCCCGATTTTTTATCTCCATTGTGTTTGTTACATTTGTTATCTTTCATGATAATTCATAATTTCTTTCATGATAATTATTTCAACAAATTATATTTTTGTTTTTTATTTATTTTTACTTTTAAATTCTTTTTTTTTTTTTCCAATTCAAATTTTTTTTTTTACTCAGTGCGCTACATTTTTATAAAATTTATTTCATCAAAGGATTTTTAAACATTTATTTAATTTATTTTAACATTTATTTAATTTTAATGGCATTTATAAATTAATTTATATTTTTCCATTCTGTTTTATTTTAAAATCCATTTAAAATGTTTTCCTAATTTGACAATTTTACAAAAATTTAGTTCGGTAAAGGAATTTATTTTTTATGAACTTGTTAGAAATTTAGTTATACCAAAATTTTTACACAACTTTAATCACTAAAATTTGAGGAAAAGTGATTGTATTGTTTTCCATATATTTAACATGCAAATTCATGTAAAAAATGAATGTTCAGAAACAAAATCATTTAAACATTAACCTGTATGGGTGATTTATTTTAATTTAGCAGAATGTATATATACACAGAAATGAGCATAGTGAATTCATGACTACATTAGATCGAATTTCCACATGTATGTTATAAAACAAATATAAATGTGTTATCTAAACGTATAAGTATCTTCTAATTTTGATAAATCTGGATTTTCTTATTTCTATCTTACTTTTAAAAACAACTGTTATTTTCAATATATGCACATACATCACTGCATAATATGCATAATAATTTAATTGATATCTAAATTGTAATTTTTAATTTGTATTGATTACATCTCATAAGCTTTTCTATTATTAAAATTACATTTGTATTTCTTCAGAAACTGTATATGTTTTGTTATGCAAACAATCTCCTTTCAATATGGTAATATAATACATTTGTATTTCTTCAATAGTTTTTGAATCTCGAAGAATAATAGGAACATATGCAGAATAAAAGATCTTACAAAAAATCCAATGAAAATATCACGAATATTTTATATAATTACATTACAGATTTAATATATTCAACTAGTTAGTTTTCTATAATCTTCAATCCTTTAAATACAGTATATTACAGTGACAATTGGTTTCAATTTATAAAAACTCCTCAAATAACTATTTTTTTATTTCATAATATTTTTGTATTTCTAACTATTCTTCATTATCTCACCAACAATTTTCACTTACATTCTTTTTTTTTTACTACTTGTCATATACAAGTTTAATATCAACTCAGACTCCATAGACATTCTGTTTTTAATTTAAGAATCACTGAACAATATTTACAGAAATCTTATGAAATCGCACCCATTATACACATTGAGCTCCTTTTGAATTTTATGTTCCAAAAATACATTTTTAAGTCGTTTTAATTAAAATTCTCTTTATATTAATTTATTTATTCTTTCTTCCTTCATAATAGATTCCATTTATTAAATTTGAAGTTAAGTCCAATTTACTGTTGATACAATTTGCGATTTTTAACATGCATTTTCGAAACTTTATAAATGATCACTGTTTAGACTAGGTTTGATAAAATAAGATAAAAGTTAAATGACATTATTTTTATGTAATGAATTTTCAATTTATATTTAAATTTTTAACCTTCAAAAAAACTCTATTTTTAAAAAAAATATTTTGCCCTTCTAATTATTTATTATTTATTATCTATTATGACTTAATTTTATTTGCTTTACTATTCTGCTGTACACAGTCTGGTACTTTATACACCTCCATATACACCCTATTTAATTTAAAAATTAAATTAGAATGAAATAATGGAATTAAAATTCAATAGTTGAATTAGAGTTTACTAGTTGAGTTAGAATGTAAATGAACTTTTTTTAATTAAAATTTTTTTAATGAATTTTCATTTAAA
Organism: Caerostris extrusa; assembly: GCA_021605095.1. Taxonomy (NCBI): domain Eukaryota; kingdom Metazoa; phylum Arthropoda; class Arachnida; order Araneae; family Araneidae; genus Caerostris; species Caerostris extrusa. Next base: position 99,212 of record BPLR01004091.1, on the reverse strand, counting down.
ACCTCTTATCAATTTATCTTATCAATTCAAAATCTTTAGGTATACAATTAACAGTTAATAGGATTGGAATGTTTATCATTTTCGATGAGGTTTATCCAATGAAAATCATATATTTATTGAATGTTCATAATTTTACAAAAAACTACTTTACTTCGATAAAATTTTCTTTTTCTTATGAAAATAACATATTTTTAATATTTTTCAATTAATATCTCTCTTCAATTTAATAACTTATACAAAAAAATTTCTAGATAAATTTTTCACTTTAGCAACAATGTAGTTTTTAAGAAACTATATTTTTATTCGGTTTTTCAATGAATTATTTTTCTCGATTCCTTAATCCTGCAAAATATATTTTAGGAATCAATTTTTTATTCGTACACATTTATTTATAGATTAGGATTTGTTATTAAGCTTTTATATTCGGAGAAAAGTGCTTTAAACGTTTTTTAATTTTAAATTATTTTTATATTCGTTGATTAATTAGGATTTTATTTTATTGGACAAACTATTTTTAATCTAGTTTTTTTTTTTAAATTTTTGAATGAATTTATAATTTATTTTTCCAATTTGATGCATTTTGAAATTGTTTTTCTTCTTTACAAATCAATTTTTTTTTTAAATAAATATTTTCAATTGATTCTTTTTTTTTTTTTCAAGATTTGATCATTTTTTTTTTACCAATTTGATACTTTTTGCAAAAATTATTTTGGTTAAAAATTTTTCTTTATACAATCTATTTATACATTAGGAAATTTTGTAAACATTTATATTTTTGAGGGGAAAATATTTTAAATGTTATTATGACTTTTTTCCTTTCTTTTAATGAAGGAAAAGTTTTTTTAAGACTTTTGTTATTGATTGAAATTTTTTCACTCGAAAACTCATTTTTGTGTGTGTATATGTAAACATATATGCAACTCAGTGTTTGTATATGTAAACATACGACAACTACTATATGTTAATGTAAATTTATGTATATAAGACATTGAATAATATTTACCAAAAAAGATTCATTTCATAAATACCTAATTTTAAAATAAGATTATAATTGTGTTGAGGAATTCTTAAATTACAATTTTTATTTAAATAAATATGTCCTATAAGAAACTTTTTTTTTCCAATAAAGATAAATTCAGAAACTGTTTAATTTTATGCTAATATATTTCACTAAAATCTTATAAGAAATATTTTTATCATTAAAAGCATTTTTAGAGAATACTAAAATGTATATTAGATACTATTCGATAACTATTAATCTTCCGTATAATTATAAGTGCGTTCCGGAATTCACATTTCTAAACAATGCATTTTATCTACGACATTTAATACATATACAGTCCTGCTCAAATTTTTAAAATACTTTTAATCCTTTTTTTTTAGAAATTCAAAATTTTTCATTCTTATTCTTATTTTCTATATTTTTCATTCTTATTCTTATTTTCTATATTTTTTCATTCTTATTCTTATTTTCTATATCTTTAACTATCAAAAGACTTCAGGAAAGTAATATCCACTTAAAAGAATCATTTCAACTTTCAACTTATTTTTCTATAGGAACTTTGCACAAATTGGATTAATATTTGAGGAATTGAAAATTTCAGGAATTTTTCTAATTATTAAATACTGATTTGTAGAATTCTAATGATCAGATAATATTTCCTAAAATTCTAGTGATAAACATTTACAGCAATAAAAGATGGGCTTTCTGCTTTCCAAAGTTTATTTCCTCTTTAAAGGAGGATAATTTTTCATTCAAGTAGTTGTTGTTTGGACTTATATACAGCTTATTTCAATCTTACATTATTTTATTTGTGAGTATTTTTTATATTTTACATTTTATAAGCTATGTAGTTATAGAAATTTGTAAAAAATGTTTGTGCGAAAAATGCAAATTGGTGAAATATTAACATTACTGTTCAAATATACAAAATGATTTCACTTCAAAATTTTTATGCCTTGTATTGTTGTTGGAACAGAAAATTAATGTTTCAGTCATATTAAACTTTTTGTTTAAAAAATTTTAATTTTTAGTATTATTATTTTAAAACAGAATTCAATTATAAATTTGAATTTACATCGTCGTCACGAATAAATCTAAGATCAATTTTTATCAGATATTCTTTTTAATTTTTTTTTGTTTCAAACGAAATTTTTTTTTTCGAATATTTAAAAATGTTTCGTTGCTTAAAACGTGCTACTCTTATAATTATTTAATATTATTTTTAATAAACCATTTTTACTTTCATGCTTTAAAAATAGATCAGTTTATAATAAAAATAATTTATAACTTTATTGCTTAATAGCCCTAAGTATTTAAACCAGTTTGAAATGTGCTTAATACGACTATGAATTAATTTGACATATAAAATACTTTTTTCTTTGTAAACGAACATACTTTTATAGTTTATAAAAAATATATACTTATTTCTATGTAAACGAATTTTTTTAACCTTGCAATTTTTCCTTTCTACTGAGGAAAAGATAAAATAATTTTGGTCCAACTTCTCTGCTGTCTGTAGAAGTAATTCTGCACGATCACGTAACTTTTTAATGTTCTTATATTAATAATTTTTTTTTTATGTTAATGACTAATAATAAACTACAAAAATTCTTATAAATCAATATCTTTAGAATAGAGAGCATGCAGAAAATTCTGTTGGCAGAGAATTATTTCATAATAGAAGTTTATGAGGGGAGACGCCCAAATACAGACGTATGTTGGACAGACGTCTATAGACGGAAAACAATTTCAACCAAAATTATTTATCCAGTATTAATCTCCAAACTGTTTCACATATCTTTCACATGCCAATGTTTTGCTAGGTTAAAAGCAATTGCAATTAAATTGCAAGGTTAAAAAAAAAAAAACAATTACATAAGCCCCCTCCACAAATTCCTCAATGAAACATTTCGCTGTTGCCATCAGGGAAAGCAACAAACGAGAAAAAAAAAAGAATCATTCTTATCACTTCATACCTTCGTCTACCAAGACTGTTCAGCCAAAATAGCACTCCTTTTCTATATTGACCTTTGCATCGCCTTTATGTCCCCGTATTCTACTAACTCAAGAAATGCCCTGCGAGAGAGATGAAATTTAGAATGCAGATAGTTTTTGAAGAAACCATACTAAAGCAAAAAGAATAGAACGCAGACCTTATTAAATGAAACATAAAAGGCTTTATCGGAAAAGTAAAGTTGATACAAATGCTTGCCTGCCCAAAAGATAATACAACAAACAGATGCCCTTGAGTAAGAGACATCTCTCTTAACTGCAATTGTAACTTAGTATTTCCTTTCCGTAGTCAACATCAGATGAAGCAACAAATGTTGAAGTACCTGAAGTTGCATCTATTTTAGTTGTTGGGTGTTCTCCTGTGGTTATAATCGCACTGATAGGCACCCAAAGTACTCATCGCAGGCTCTATTTTGATTTAAATCAAGGGGAAAAGCTGAGCAATCCATTCTTAAATCATCACTATCTTGAAACTCTTCCTTGAAACTTGCACCAATTCGATGTGGCTTAGCATTATTGTTCATAAAAACGAAACGTGCACCAATGTCGCCTTGTAATAGTTTCCCTCTTAGGGAGGATCACTTGTTGACAAAAGCGATCTTCAGTAATAATAACTCAGTCGAAAATTTGAAGCTCAGTCCTTTGGTTCATCAATATGTCTTCGCACACGAGCACACCAGGACCACCGTAATGGTCTGCTTCTCTGATGTTACTCAGATAAAAATCATATCTCTACCTCGCTCAATATTAACTGGCGTTGAGAGTCGGCTGTGACACTAAAACGATTCTCATCGGGTACTCTATTGATTTAGTTCAGTATTTGTGTTCATATCTAAACTGAGCAGCTAATGGGCAGCTGTCATTGAGATACAGCATTCAAGATGACTGGCAAATAAGCCAGCTTTATGTAGGCATTTGGCTACAGTAACATACCTATATTGGTCATCGGACATTATATCGGTTAACCATTGCGTTGTTTTCCTTGCTGATTACACCACCATTTCTGGCAACTGTATCTGTGGTGTGGAAAGTTTCAAAGCTATTGAAACGACATTTTTATTTATTCGAATCACTTAAGCAATGTCTGTAAAACTATGCATGTTCTATAGTGGCCTCAATCTCATATTGTCTACTAACTTGAGAATACGAATTCACTTGAATTTGAAGATAATGCCTTAAATAGCACCTTTCGTTCTTCTCTTTATTGTAGTCTTGCGCTGAGAGTGTTGACGGCATGCATTGTGCCTGCCTGCTCCGTCACCTGTGACTTCTTGATCAGAATATTCGCCCATAAATCCTTTTTCTACTGAACTAGGTTCCCATTATGCAAATCACAACAAGACCTTTGCAACAATTCATTGACTGTCCACTTTAAAATTACATCTGAGCTTAAGTTTTGCAAGACAGCTTATAAAAAATTTCTGTATTGCTTGAGTGACTTTGTAATGAGTGAAAAACAATAGTATAATAGGTTTTGAGGTATAAATTGCATAGTTAGGAATATTAGTTCAAAATATTATTATACACTGTACACTAAAATAATTAGAGACCGTATATAGCATCTCATGCATTCAAAATGTTTAGCCGTATTTTTAAGTTATATTTAGCAACGCTAATGATCGTAATAATAATAACGATGTTTTTATATGACTTTATATATGAATAATTTGTTGCCTTTTATATTTAAGATTCTGTTCCTCCTTGATATTTCTTTCAGTGAGTAATTATTGATTATTTGATAAAATAAATGTTTTTAATATCTGCCGCCACTATCACATTTAAGATTACTTATCATTGAATAAGTGACGAAGTTAAATAAAAACATTTATTGTATGCACAAGAAAAAAGAAAACCCTTTTGTTGATCTTTAATGGAAGGGCAATAGCTGTTTACGAGATAATATAATTTTTTTGGAAGTATTAAGAACTAATATTTCGAAAAATTATTTAAGAGTATTTGGAGCTTCAATTAACCTTTATTTTCTACATCCTAAAAACTGCAATGCTGCACTTTGAGTTCTTATTACAGGTAAAAAAAAAGACTCAGGCTTAGACTTAGAACGATTTTTTACTTAACAATAAGGCTCTATTCTTTTAAACAATTTTTATAAATTTATTCAAATTGAAAATTTGCATGTAGCATAATTTGTAATCGAAGAATAATAAGAAAAAGAGCTTTGGTTTATTTTGCAAAAATATATCGAATTCATTTGTATAATAGTTTTTAAATTGCAACTCTTGTATTAGACAAGTATTAAATAACGAAAATAATAATTTTTATTTCAACAGTTTTTTTTAGTTAGCAACGTTGAATGCAAAATGAATACCCAAAAATGCTATTGCTGCAAATTTCATTCATAAAACCCATTAACTGTATATTTTTTAGAATTTTGCCAAAATAAATGATATATCTGATTCGTTTTAATTTCTTTTAAAATTTATCTTAGACTATTCAAAAAATAATCAGTTTGACAAAAATTATTCGATAGTGCATTTTATTAATATTACTCATATCTCGTATTTGCAAACTTGTTCCCCAACCTGATAACGAATTTAGCATACAACATTATCTACGATGTGTTATAAGCCTATTCATTATCCTATTTATAATCTACTGAATATAATTCAGAATTTGCCCTTTTATTTATCAAATCATTAATGAATCGAACCACTTACAGAGTGTTATGTTTAAAAATAATGAAGAACCCTCAACATTTTAAGGATTCTGATAACATCTCAAAATAAATATCCATGTGATATTATTTTTAGCAGCATTCTTTCACAACCTTTTTCTATACAACTGAGCAAGCTGATAGTAAAAATAGTTTTTGTGGGATCCAGACCCAGCTTTCTTAGCTTGATAATGGTTATTCCTTTCTTAAATCCGGAAAATGACAAAATTGCAAACAACTGTTGAAAATTTTTGTGATGTGTGTGATGCCATTAAGTAGGAAATATTGTAGAGGTTTGCTTGGGATGCAGTCTGGACTTATAGACTTTTTTATGTAGAGTTTTCTAATCATGTCCAAGACTTTGTTAGGAGTTGTAATCAAAAATGATGAGATGGAACAGTCGTTTGCGAAGTAGCTGGTATTGTATCTTTGTTGTGTTCGATAGAAGTCTCATCATAGGGTTCTACTTTCTCGCGAAACGAGTTCAAGATTATTTGCGAAGACGTCCGATTTTCCAAAAGGTGAAAAACATTTATCAGTAGATTCGAGAAGTAGGGATGTTTTGCTATTACATTTTGGTGAAGACTTAATGAATGAAATATAAAAAATTACCTTCCTGGTTGAGACCACTAAGGAATTCACTCATCTTCTTTGGTCCATATTGAAAATTTCTTTTTTTTTTTTATTTCAGTTTGAAGGTTTTTAAGTCATTTTTAAACGGAGGATATCTGATTAACTGTCAGAGCTTTCTTCTTATATGTTTTTTTCTTGGTGTTATTCCTTAGTTCCATTGATAGTTTATGGTTGGTGGATGCCACTTCTCTGATCCTACTGGAGAGTTTAAGTTAAAGCTGTTAATGGTCGTTTCTACGGCTTGAACATTATTAATCATTTAATTTTCTGTGATAAACAGTGATAAGATGTTGGTGAATTGAATCCAATTTTTTGTCGTTAGTTAGATGTGTTAAAAATTACTCTTATAATAAGGTAATGGTCACTGCAGAAATCCTTGATGGAAGAGGTAGTTCCGTAATTAAAGTTCTTTAGTAATGCGAAGTACAATATACTATTGACGGCGAAAAGCAGATAGGGTCGGATAGAGCTCCAATATGTATACTATTGTTGCTGTACTATTTGTAAAAGATAGTGCCTTTTTGCGTTGTCTTTGCCATTGTTCCCCTGAGGAATGTTTTGCTTTGACATTACAGACTATGAGAACTTGGGAGTTTAAGTTAGCAATTTCATCCAAATCTGAAATTAAAATTCTACTCATGGAATTCTACCGTATTCATATTTTGTTTTGATATAAAATGTTTATTACTAGAAAAATATCAATGGAAATTTATGAAACCTTACCCAATAATTATAATTATACACAGCAGCATAATATAATAAGAAAATTTCCTGGAATTTTCAACTCATCATAGCTATATCAGAGCAAAATGTACAAAAAAAAAAAAAAAAAAAAAATTCTTTCAAGTGCATATGACTTTTCAGAGATAAATTGTTCGGCGATATTAATTTCGGAATGTAGTTGTAATATTGAAATTGTATCGAATAATGTTTAATATACTATTAATTACTATATATATATTATTACATTTATACATATACATATTACATTATACATTATTACATTTTAACATAATATACATTTACGTCTAATATATATTTTTAGTATACAGTTTAGTTTTATATAAAATGGTTAATGATAAGAAGATTTCTCATAAAATTTTAAGTGAAATGCATTAACAAAAAATATACAGATTCTGAATGTATATTGAAAAAGGTAAAAAGTTTCTTGTAGGTCATAATCATTTCAATAAAATATGTAAATCAAGAATTGGTCAAAACATTTATAATCTTATTTTTAAAAGTATATATTTATGAAATGAATCTTGGGTAAATATTATTCAATGACTGATATACATAAATTTAAATTTAAAGAGAATATTTCTGGTATGTATACAACTACAAACACTTTTGAACAAAAAATAAGTTTTCTGGTGAAAAAATTTCAGTAAATAAAGGAGTCTAGTAAAAAGTTTTCCTTCATTAAAGTAAATGAAAAAAAGGTCATAATGAATTGTCACTGTAATATACTGCATTTAAAGAACTGAATATTAAATGTAGAAAATTAACTGGATAAATATTTTAAATTTGTAATGTAATGATATAAAAGATTGCTAATATTTTCATTAAATGGAGTCTTGGGTTCTCTATTCTGCTATATGTTTCTAGTATTCTTCAAGATATTTATATTGGAAAAGATTGTTTGAGTAACAAAATATATAAAATCTCTAAAGAAACACGTAAGTAATTTTAATAATAAAATTTTTGTGATATATAATCATTACAAGTTAAAAAATTGTAATTTAAATATCAATGAAAGTATTATTTTTAGATTATTTTGGTTTAATATTTATGAATAATTTTATATAAATATAATTCAGTGATGTGCGTGCATATATTAAAATATAATGTATCGAAAATAACTATTGTTTTTGGAAGTAAGTTAGAAGTAAGAAAATCAGGCAAACATAATTTATAAAAATTATAAGAGGATAATCATAAGATGCTCACGTTTAGATAACTCATTTATATTTGTGGCATCACATATTTGTGGAAATTTGATCAAATGCTTTTATGAATTTACTATTTTCATTTCTGTGTATATACACATTGTTTTTATTATTAAATGCACTTACATGTTTAATCTATGGAAAAGAATGCAATTACTTTTCCTCAAATTTTAGTAATTAATCTTGAGTAGACAATTTTAACTTTAAACTAGTATCTAATGTGTCAAAAAATAAAAACTGAAGGTTTTAAAAGAAAACTCGTCATGTAATAAAACAAAGCTTTGGTATAATTAAGTAACTAATAATATGATAAAAAAAATAAATTCTTAAAAAAAAAATTAAAGTTATTAAATTGGGAAAAATATAAACAGATTTTAAAACAAAATAAAATAAAATTAAAAAATTATAAATTGATTTGCAAATCCCATTAAAAATATAGTGTGCAATAAATGTTAAAAAAATATATTTACTGAAATAAATTTTGTAAACAAGTAGCACATCTGGGATTAAATAATTGAAATTGGAAAAAAAAAAATCATAAAAAAAGAAAAATATATATATAAAAAATATATATCATTTGTTGAAATAATTATTTGTAAAACGTAACAGAAACAATGGGGAAAAAAATTTTTAGTTAAAAAAAAAAAAATCAGTATTAAAAAAGGAAAATTTAATAAATGAAAAAAAAACTATTTGATGAAATAATTATTTACAAAAATTGAAAAATTAAAAGAAATAAAAGTAAGTTACATTACCAAAATAAATTTTTATAAAATGTAACAAACACAATGGGGCTAAAAAAAAATTTAATTGAAAGAAATCAGAATTAAAAATAAAATGCATAAAATAAAAATAAATTCCTGAAATTATTATTTGTAAAAATTAGAAATTAAAAGAAATAAAAATGAATTTCTTCACCAAAGTAAATTTTGTAAAATTAAAAAAAAAAATTAATTCTAAAAAAATTAATTTATTAAAAAAAAAATCAAATCTTTTTTTTTATCTCAGCGATCGAAACCTACAAATTCTGCGATGAATCTCTCTGATGTTGCCACCCCAAAAAATGTTTTCTAAAAGGGGAATTTCTTACTTATGAGTCCTCCTCTTATCATTCTTATCTTACCTTCTCTATCAAGACAGTTCAGCCAATGTCACTTCTCGTGAAAGATTGCGCTTTTTTTCTTTGACGTCACTTCCGTCCCCCTGGATACCCACGTACTGCATCATTCCCCTGGTTAAGGATGTTGGTGAATGATGCAGTATTTCAAACTGTTTTTCTTCACAGAAATCTCAAGAGAGGTATTAAGATTAGTTATTTTCTAAAAATAAATGTCTTCAATTAATCACATACTATAGAGAATATCTGAGTACAATAATAGGAATATATATATATATATATATATATATATATATATACAGAGAGAGAGAGATTTGATTTCCCATTTCATCGGATTTGAACTGGACCTTTGATTTACTTACACTGAGATAACGATACATGTGACTTTTGTATGTCTGCCGCACTGAAATGTATACTTAAAATAAAAACTTTTGTTTCATTATTTTCTAATTCATCCAAATTTTAGCTATTTGATATTTAATCAGAGAAAAAATTCCTGGATTATGTGGTAAAACACGTTTAAAAGTATTTTTGTAAAAAATAATTTTAAAAAATTGCTGATGTCTTATCAAGGTAGAGTCTGGGGAGTTACAAGTTAAGCAGATCTTCATTCAGTTTATCGTATTTTTATTTATTCTTATTTTTAAAAACGTCTATTATCTTCATATAATAAATTTTTAGTCTTTTTGAGATACTTTTTTACTATGGGTGATGACATTTAAATTGCTTAGCGATCGTGTTTAGCTGAGTGGAAAAAAGATCTCGCTAACGATTGTTTTTCATAATATAAAGATGAAATATATTTTTCAATATTCTCTCCTAGATTGCAATTAGTTTCTTAAATCAGCTGTGATTTTTATTTTTCACGCATGAATTAGATAGTTAATAGTTTCATATTTCAGTGAATTACTGGTTTCTAAAACCAGAAAGTCTTGAACTCACAATGATTATACTTTTGATCCTACGTTTTCCTTATTACTAGAATGGAGACTGATAGTGTGGATTACTGATATAAAAAACTTTAAAATAATTGAAGTGGCAACGCAGATATTTCCATTAGTTTATTATTAGTGTGAATACATCGTTACTGAGTTATTTCAATTATAGTTTTTAATTCAATGCCCAACTTGCGTAAATATAAAAAAATAAATATCAGTTGTCCCATATCTTTTCATGAAAAAAGATTTCGGATGCAGAACATGTTCTTGGGATCTTAAAACTATTCCCTGAGGATAATTACTCCCAATTTTATTTTCAACGGATTTTTTACAGTGAGACCTCATAATTGAGATGCTACTCAATTGAGGAATTAACATCTGTTAAAGTTTTTTAATTTTACATTTAAACGGATTATCGAAAACACCAATGGCGCTTCTCAATAAAAAGAATCCAGAATATTTGAAAACCATAATTTCATTTAAAAAATTCTTTATTCAAATTAAACTCTCTTAACAAACGAATATCAAGCAAAAAACTCCTTATACATATAATTTAATTAAAAGCTAGGATTTTTTCATTTATACTTTTATAGATCAATGATTCCTAGTCATGACCATCATGATCAGTTATAACACGCATAATTAGTGTGCAGGGATTCGAATCCGTTGGTGGCATGTGTGGCAGTTTATGGTTTTAGAAACTAAGTGACCCAATGACTTTTATGGCAGTGTATGTAAGTATCTTATATAGAGAGTCAGGCTACCTGGTAGAATTTTCCGCTTTTTTCCTAACATCCTATTCAGGCTGTTTATCCTTGAAAATTCTCCAGGAAAGCATCCTTTGCCAATTCCAGCCGGTAGGAACCTGAAACCATTAATGTACAAACATAAGACAGACATAGAGAGAGAGAGCTAAGTCTAGTTTCAAAATTCGACTTTTTGTTAAATTAATTTAACAGTTAAAGCAGGTAAATTGTAATGAGATAAATATGAGTTCATATTCTTGGAAATTAAAAAAATTAGCTTTCTTTCAGTAGAAAAATAATTCGTCACATTTTTTACTAACGTTTAGGAGACCTTGATATTATTCTTAGCAGTTTCACTAAATACTAATTTTGTGAGATTAATGGTGTTTTTAATTATTTATATCACACAACTTTTGAGTGGAATTAGTTTTTACTCTTTTCTGCTATTTCCTTTGTGGTGTTGTGCCTTCCATAATTATGAATGTGTAATAATTAAATTGATTAAATGGAAAACGAAATATTTAGATGACCTTTTTATCTTAATCGATGCATTGTTTTTGTTCAAAGTTTCAAATTTGTATGTATTCTTATTTAAAATGAAAAAAAAAATTTTTTTTAAATAATAATAATAAAAATATTTCAAATGTATTCTTACTAAAAATGGGTTTTGCCACAAAATCACAAGTATATATTGAAATTTAAAAAAAAAAAAAAAATCTGATTCTCTTCAATGAAAAGAAATTTAATTTTGATTGTTTATTTTACTCTGGATATAAAAGCATTCAAATGATCAAAATTTAGTAATTATTAAAAAACATAACAGGTGAATGAATTTGCTTACAAATATTCTGTTTTAAGATCTTCATGCTCTTTATTGTATTATAATAATGCAAGATTTTTTAATTGCTGTCCACTCTTTTGAACTGTGGTGAAAAACACATGACATACAACATATAGGCGAATCTTGGTACTGAGCGCAATGTAGTGCACCAGTAAGTTTGAAAAATAGTTCTTAAAATTTTACTCTTTCCGTATCACTGTACACATTACGCGTAACATAATTTGACCAAAGCTAAAAATTTGTGTTCAGAGGAATTCTTTCCTTTTTATTTCCTTCTTCTACAAGAATTCCAGCAGTAGCAATACATGTGAAATTATTTGTCATGAAAAATGTTTGCTCTTGTATTTCGAGAAAAATTCCACCACCAAAAAAAAAAAAAAAAAAAAAAAAAAAAAAGAAAAGAAAAGAAAAGAAAGAACGATTATTTAAAAAAAAAGCATTACTATATTGTCATTTAAAATAACCTCCATCGATCACCTAACCTAGCAGGAAGTCTTAAAGTTTGAATACCTCTAGTTGTAATAAAAAAAAAAAAAAAAAAAGTTATCATTTGTCCGTTGAAAACCTCCTTTTAAGGCTCTTTCTCGCAAATTTGAAATAAAAGGCTTTGCTTTAAAAAAAAAAAGTAGGCGGCAGCACTCAAAATGATAGATGGTTTAGAAACTTGGAGAAAGTGACGTCACTATAATGGATCCGGAACAAAATTATATACCAGGACTTTAAAAGTTGAGGAAACAGTGGCTGAAAAAGGGGAAAAATGGTATACACTTGCATACTTGAACATTCGGAAGCAAAATATAAATATGCATTCTTCGATTTCTTCGAAAAGAAAAGGGTAAAGGAAAAATAGTGGGTCTTCAAGAGATTTTTTTTAAGGAACCCTGAAACCCACCCCTTTTTTCACTGCGATGGTGTCGAAGACGATTGGAAAGAGAGAAACCTAATTGTAGAATCAAAAACGAAATTAGTCCTGGCCCATCGCATTAAGATAATGCTAATATCGGGAATCTTCGATATTACCCTGTTTGGATTTATTATTTTCATCCACTAGAAATTTCTTTATTACTTGTTATGAAGAATTTAAAATTTAAAAACTATATTAAAATAAATTCACTATAATTACAGAGAGTCAATAAAAAAAGTGAACTATATTACTTGTTAAATAACGAGCATTTGAGATAAAAAAAAAGTAAATTTCATTATCTTTTGATAATGGCGTCTCTTTCTATTGAATTAAAACAATGTTGTTATCAGAAATCTTCTATATTTTGCTGCTTTCGTTCATTATTTTCATCCAATTGAAGTCCTCCTTAATATTTACAATAAATTAAAGTAAGAATTAGGGGTAAAATTAAACGCATTATTAAAAGAGTAATGATAAAAATAAAGTCAGTATAATGAAATGCAGTATATAAAAACAATCAACTTATAAGACTCACTATATCAAAAGTATTTAGGATAGGAAAATAAAGCAATATCAAGTTATCTTTTTAATAAATTTTTAAATTTCACAGCATATTTTTGTTGGAGACATATTAAAACTAACTGTGCAATGAAAGGTATTAAATGAAAACAATAAATGCTATAGACCAAAATGAAAAATGAAAATACCAATAAAAATGGCTATCTTGATGAGCATTCTATACTTTTGTTAAGATTCTGAATGATGCCTATTATATAGTCTAGTTAAACAAACTTTGTATTTTGCAGTAAACTTTTTGATGACGCAAGAATAAGTAATATTCAGAGTTGCTAAAGATATAACTGTGGCAAGAATTCAAATTTCGAATTTATTTTTATTTTATCAGTCAATAATCTTCTTAAAATGAAAGAAAAAAAGATTTCTGTAAAAAAAAGTGAGTGCTCTTTATAATGTTGGGACATATAACAAGTAATATAAAAAAAAAAATTTTAAATTCATTTCCTACTTTTTTTTTTTTCACTCTATTGCATAAAGTCCTTTATAAATAATTTTCATTAATTTAAGTTGATATGGCGCCCTCTATTGGTAGATACATGCACCTTAAATCTAAAAAAATATATAATTAATTAGTTAAATTTAATGAATGAATTAATATGTGGAAAAACTGTATTAACATCCAGTGTCATCCACTACAAGTTCAAAAAAAAAAATGTATTTGAAGTTGAGTGGATAAATAAAAAAGTATTTTATTAACGATTGAAAATGTGAACAAGATATATATAGGAAGAGTGGGAGCAAATATAAGGAATTGAAATAAAGGAATAAAAACTATAGCATTTATTGGGTGCCCAAATATGTTTGGTTAAAATGCCCCGAAAGTTGAAACTTTTCCACTTTAAAAAGAAAAGTAACTGAATTTGGTTTTCGTCAAGGCTTAATTTAAACCACTTAAAATGATATATAGGTTTGATCTTTTGTCGCATGCGTCGCCATAGTCAGTCTGAATGCAGGGGTATTTTCATGTGTTTCTCCCCAAGTGACAATGTGTTTTCCTTAAGAGGTTCTTCGGAAGGTTTCTTCTATAGAACGCAGGCGCGTGCCCAGGCTTAGAAGGGCTCAACAAAATAATGAAGGCTCAATAGGCTAAACTGTAAGTACATAAAAAAAGTTCTAATACATAAAAAAAAGAGATCATTAAAACTAAGAAGAATTACACAAAAAATAAAAGTTTAATTTCTAAAAAATTACTTAAACAAATTCTGATTTAAAATTCAGTCTACTTTTCTCTTTTGTTAGCCAATTATGGCAGCTTCACTATTTCGTTGAATATGTAATAAAAAACTAAACCAGAAAAAAAGACGTCTTAATCAACACATACAGGCGCGATAATAAAATTAGTACTCATAAGAAAAAAACTTATTCCTTAAAATACTAAATATTCAACAAAAACAACAGGACCTGAGTGGAAAGGACCATGTTTAACAATTTGCACATATTTCTCTTTTTGATTTGGGAGGCTCACGCCTGTCAGCCCGGATAGAACGTAACATTAAAATATTGAAAGGATACTCCTAAGTTATCAAAGATAAATATATTTAAATGATAACAGCTCACCAGAAATTACAACGTCTTCAAGACGCCTCAACGTTTATTTAATTTTTAGAATTAGCAATTAAAAACATTCGATTTTAATTTGGAAGGAAATAATACAAAAACATTGAAAATATGATCCAGGTTTAAAGTTTATATAGCTATTTCGAAAATTTTGTAACATAAATCGTAGTACATTTTTTAAGTCTAAATGTAGAAACCCATGATACTTGGCTTTTTTATCAGTAATGCAAAAATATATTTAATTACATTTGTTACCAAGAGGTGTTTTATTTATAATAGCTTGACATAGTACACAATGACGCAATGACGTCACACAATGAGTACATATTATAGCATACTAAAAAAAATTAGAAACAAATTTGTATTTGTTTTAATTGATTTTATTATATGAGATAGATGGAAGGAAAAAATGACTCATCTATTTCAAACTAAGAAGGTCATATCTTGGAAAGGACTGTATAAAAAATTAAGAACACAAACAGCTTCTAAATTAATTTGGCCCCATCAAGCAGAAGGTTGTTCAAAATGTCAATGAATCTAATAGTGTTAAGAATAACAATAGGGTAAAGCTAGGAAACCTTTTATGTTGTTAAATAGTGTACCTATTTGAAACATTTTCGAAAGTTTGTTTGAAATGTATGAAGAAAACCAGATAAAATAAAATAAACAATTTAAGTCTAAAAATGTTTGTAAAAAAAAAAAAAATAAAAGAAAAAAATTAAAAATAAAAAATATTTATTTATTAAGCAAATATATATCATAAAATACATAAATTAGGCAATAGTGTTTCTCTAATTTTAATTTTCAACATAAAATGTGTTGTTGAACTTGGTGCAGAAATTTTTACAGACGCGTACTTCATTGCAAAAACAATCAAGTTTTGGTAGGAATTATTTATTAGTATAAAAGATATTGTCTCGCAAAAAAGGATTTGATTGACATTTTAGATTTTTATACTTTTTTATTCCATGCTGTTGATTATTATATATTTAAATATTTTTTTCTTTGCTTTGTATTTTTGTTGACTGAGTATTAAATACCTCGTTGTTAGAAGACAATGTAAAAGTGAGATGGAACAAAAAGGCATTCTAAAGATCGTGTGAATTAAAAAAAAAAAAAAAGGGCGGGAAATATCCGAAGTGCTTTACAACAAAGGTCTGCTGTACTTAGAGGCAGTGTTAATACTCTTGTAATACTGCAATTTTTTTTTTATTGTATATAAAATTGAAATAAAAAAGTGCTGCTTGGAAATGATTTAAAAATCTGTTTGCAATTATTTAATCAGGTCACATAAAATATAGGATTCTTAATATTGTAAATAGACAAAATTAAATTTTAATTTGTCTTATCAACTTATCTCACCTCTAACTTAGTAACATTAGATAAAGTCTATAAACTAGCAAATTACAAATAAAGAGGAAAAAATTGCTGCTTCAAGACTGTCCAATTTTGCTATTCATTGTTGCGCATTTAGAGAATCAGTAACAGTAATTACTATTTAAAAATATTACAAACTTTGAGATATCTAATATCAAGTTTTATCAGTGATATCAAGATCTGTGGCACCATAGACAAATTTGACTTTACCAAGAAAGGATGTATAATATATATTAAGTGTAGATTTTTGATAACTGACTGCCCCGTATTTACTTTATTATTAGAGAAAACACCAAAACTCCAACCAAGTAGTCTGACTGTGGATACAGTCCTTGTTAACTTCATACAGTCATACTTACTCGTGTTTCAAAGCAATGACCAGAGCATGCCACTACCACGAATCAAACCTATGACATCATTTATCAGAGTTAGCTCGAATTACCTATGAGGCAAAAGGTTTAAAAGCAAGAGAATTCACTTTAAATATGGAAAAAACCTCATTCTTTAAAAAATTACTTACAAACAAAGCATATAAAAAATAATCAGCAATTGTAATTTTGCTAAACTGTACTTTGCTACATAAAGTATTAAAATTGTCTCAAATGCTGTTGCACTTCACTACAAAAACTTATGGCACAAAAGAAAGAGGTTGAAGGATATTTAATCTGATTGCCGTTGGAACTTTTACTTTTAATTCAGCCCGATTTGTGGCTCAGTGGTAACGTGCGCCGCTGATGAGCATTATGGCGGAGGTTCACTCTGCTGGCGGCATTGTTGTAGACACTGTTTCAAATACGAAGAGTCTCAATGGCATTTGTGATGTTCTGCATCTTGCCTCGTTAGTCAGACTACCTAGCGGGAGTTTTCCGAATTTTGCCCATGCAATATGCAAATGTGGGGGTAGTTTCCCAAAAGTCCTCCCGAAAGGCATTGCACATCTTCTTCAGCGTCTCGGGTCAAGTCAGACTTCTACCTATGGGTGCTTCATCCCAACAGAAGCTGCCCTTTTCCTCCATCCATGAGTAGATTACTCGTGGAATGTCCGTCCCGTACTGCAGGACGCTGAGGCTTAGTCACAACAACAATACTTTTTAATCCATCGTTATTAAACTTCTTATGATTTTTTTTTTTACTAAATTTGCTTTTTATATTCCTTATTTTTTTAGCATGTATAGGTTCTCTTTTAATATCACAGAATTTGGGAATGGCTGAAAGGAACATTTTCTTCGAAAATGTTTTTAAATTAATAAATCTTAAATCTAATATAATATAATAAATCATAAATCTTAATATATAATTAAGTACAACTAAGTAATAAAAACGGAAATTGTATTGCTCAACAAAGTGAATAAAAACGAATAAGTTTCGAATGTCTTCATTTGTTTCATGAAATCAAATGAAACATGCACTCACACTTTCAACAAAGAATAGTCAAACTAAAAGAAAAAAATATTTCCTACCAAAAAAAAAAAAAAAAAACCCATCAAACTGTTATTCAAAAAATTATTTCTTTATAAAATTTATCAAATTAATCATCAGTGTTACTTTTCTTTTAATGTAAGTTTTTCCCTCCCTGATGCATACAACCTACCTCAACACAAGTAAAGAATTCATTTTTGGTTTGAGCAGAATAAATAAGCAGAAAAGAAAACTCTGACCTGCAGAAGAGTTTTGGAGCAATTCCCGCAAAAGAGCAAAGTAAAACAAAAGCAGAGAGTTGCCAGGAGTCTGCTCGGAAGAAAGAAAATCTCTCGAGTAATTAAAATCCCCGAGTCTCAGAAAGAATCTCCACGAATTGTTAATAGTTATAAGACGCGTTTCCCTGCGAGCTCTTAGTTTCTATTATAGGTATAACAAAAGCATTTGCAGCGGTAATTGCATGGTAAGGGTATCATTAAAGCTGCGAGAAAGGACATTTTTGCAAGTCTAAACACCGTGTTTCGCTTCGTAGTGAGAGCTGAAATATTTATTTAAATCATTTTTCATCTTTTCCTTCTCCCAAAACGAGGATCGACGGATGCTCCCCGGAATGTTAGAGAAATTCAGTTTTCTGAGATTTGCGCAAAAACATCAAGGACTCTTTTTATAAATGAGAATGCAGGTTACAGATATAAGAGGCATTTCTTTTATTTTAATTGTGAAGAGGGTCAAATTGTTCGTTTTGGTTGAAGAAAAGTAAATTTGTACTTATAATTATCTTTCTTTTATAGTATGAGTCGAAATGAAATGAGAATAAAGACACCGTGCAAAGACATTTTTAGGACTGATTTCCTTACAAAACAATAAATCTTAAATTCAAAAAAATTAAATAGCAATTCAGTGTTTTCTCCTTTAAAATTCAAATGCGTGAAAGTTTATTTTTTAAAAACAAATACTATCAGTCTTGAATCATTCACAAAAGTATTCCTTATTTGTATCTGATGAGTAGAATAAAAAATCATAAAAAATTGAAAACTCTTTTTGTAAAACTTAATATCAATGTTTAAATATCGCTAACATAAAGATTTAAATATTTTTTAAGAGTAATCACAATTACAAATTGTGCTCTAAAGGCGCAATATCAATAAAATGATTAGTGTCGTTTTTCGATAGACTCTTTCTGTATTTATATTACATAAAATATCAAGTAACATAATATTAATTATCTATGCCAAGGACGCACATTTGGTTCTCCATCAATTCTCTAACCAATTTGGCTCAACTCAATATGCATTATTTTAGCAAGTCGCTCGAAGGGTAAATTTTAAAAATCATTTTTTTTTTTTAAGTTCAGTTGCAACTTCCAGACTCTATATTCACAAAAAATTAATAATTTTATTTTAACTTTGAAAAGACATCCTTTTATTTCAAAAACATATGTAAAAACGTTATTAAATATATTTAGTATCCTTTTACTGTTTGGAGAGAAAACGCTTTCGAATCTAATTCATTTTTTAACTCATTCACCCGTTTATATATATATATATATGGGTGAATGATTTAAAAATATATGAGTTATCAGCTATATGAGTTATGGGTTATCTCTCCTTATATTATACACTAAAGAGCCAAAAAACATTATGACCACCCCCACATTTTGCAATGAACTCGCCTGGATGACGTGGAAGGCACGTGATCAGGTGGAAGGGGTATTCAACTGCTGCTGGAGAGTCTGAAGAATCATTCTTTCACTTACTTCTGTGTGTGATGGGAAAGGCTGCGGATCTAAGCGACTTTGATAGAGGGCAGATTGTAATGGCTTGAAGGCTCGGAACAACTATTTCCGAAACTGCACGACTCGTGGGTTGTTCGCGATCTACAGTTGTTAGTACTTATGCAAAGTGGATGAATGACGGGAAACCAGCAGTAGACGACATAGTGTTGGACGTCCACATGCTATCAAAGAAAAACGTCGTCGGAGACTGTCTCGCATGGTGAAGCAAAACCGGTGCCAGACAGTGGCTCAGCTGACAGCCCAATACAATGCAGGGCCAAGTAAAATTGTATCGGAGCACACTGTTCAGCGGACACTCTTGGATATGGGGCTACGCAGCAAACGTCCCACTCGTGTACCTTTGCTGACCAAGCGTCATCGCCAACTGCGCCTGCGCTGGGCCCAGGAACATCGTGACTGGCCCATGGGTCAATGGGAGAGAGTTGCCTGGTCAGATGAATCACGGTTTGTCATTCATCACGCCTATGGCCGTGTCAGGATACGCCGTCTTCCAGACGAACAGTTGCTCCCTCAATGTACAGTAGTTCATACACAGGCCGGTGGTGGCGGGGACGTTCTCTTGGGCGTCTCCGTTCTCTGGCACCCGTGGTTGTGGTAGAGCAGACCATGAATGCTACAGGGGTATCTGAACATCAACACGGACCAGTTGCACCCTTTACATGGCCTCTGTTTTTCCAGCTGGAAATGGAATGTTCCAACAGGACAACGCCCCTTGTCACAAGGCTAAAATTGTGTTGGAGTGGTTCCAGGAACATGATGCTGAATTCCAGTTAATGTCCTGGCCGTCTAACTCACCGGATATCAATCCGATAGAACACATTTGGGATGTCCTGGGACGGCAGCTCAGAGTTCAAAGACCACCAATTCGCAATATCTCGGATTTGCGTGACCGTTGCTTAAACATCTGGTACAATCTGTCTCCGGTCATCTACCAAGAACTTGTGGCATCCATGCCAAGGCGGGTTGAAGCTGTGTTACGCGCCAAAGGTGGGCCAACTCGTTATTGACAGGTGGTCATAATGTTTTGGCTCTTGAGTGTATATATATATATAAAGGGACTTAAATCAAATATTAAATTACTGTAATAACTTGCATCACAATGAATTTTTATTTACCTTTTATTATATTTCTTTATCATAATATATGTTAACTATTGTCCCATTCATTTAATTTATTTCTTATTACTTCTCTTCGATTTATTTCTTGCAGTTTTCTGTTAAAACATAGTGAATCTATGTGACCCTTGGTCTTAAGAATTCGATACATCTCAAATCTAACGATAATTTTACATCTAATAAGAAAGCTATTCGAAATACAAAATAAGATAGGAATTACTAGAATTATAAGGCCATACCGTCTGTAAGAATTGCATTAACAGTCAGATTGCTACTTGCGAGTTTTTCCGTGTTTACTTAAATACGACACACAAATGCAGAACATAAAATATCTAACATATTCTAGACTAGAGGGCTTAGAACTGCCAACAAAACAGAAGTTTTTGTTGAATTCTACTCAATGTAATATTCCCTATGTTTCTAAAATATTATCAGGGAATTTAGATTAAATTTGAATGCTAAAAACATAATTATGCCATCAAGTTGTAATGAATCAAAAGTACAAAGATTAAAGATTCAAATTTGATAATCAGAATTTTGACAGCTCCTTTCGAGATCTAAACACAACTGGCAAAATTAATCAACTACCACGACATTGTTTGCATGCAAGAATGACGATTTAAAAAGAAAAACGAGCATTAAAATCTTAAAATATTTCTTAAATAGTTGAGTACTGCGATGTTTTCTCAACAACATTTGCATATCCTTGATTTATAGCATCGCTGGACGATTAAATACACTAATGCTGAAAACCTAAGCAACGATTGATTTTTTTTCAGTCTCTGTGTTACTTACTACTTGTTGTGTTATTTTGTTATACCAGACTAAACAGTGCCGTCGACTGGCAGCTATCACTTGGATACAGAATCCAGGATGGCGAGCGAATAGGCCATCTTTATGAAGGCGTTTGACCACAGTAAAGAATAACACTTGTCGTCCCATTGCTGCAGCTGATGAACAATGTTACCAGCTGATTGATGTCGATCTATTTTTTTTGTAGGACAACATATTTGTTATATGTTGTATTACAAACGAAATATGGAAATAAATATATTTGTTATATGTTATATGTTGGTATTTTTTTTTTTTTTATCTCGGGGGATTATCATTGACCTTTCTTATAGAGATACTTGTGGTTTGGAAGTTATTCAGTGGGAAGGTTTCGTGAAGGTTTTTGGAAGGTTTCGTGAAATAACACTTATGTCGATTCGAAACTTTGGGCTACGCTTGTCACCCTATGTCTCTCCTGAAACTTGCTGATCATTCTACCGTTTTAAGTCGTCAAGATAATTTTTACTAGCACATACTGCATAAACTAATTCACTTGAACTTGCACAGAAAGTCATTAATATAGTCCTTCGGCTTTCATTTTATTGCAATCTCGTGCTGTGCGAGCTGACTGTACACATTTTACATGTCCTCAAGTCACCTGTGACATCTTGTTCCTGAAATTTGCATGCGAATCACCATTCTGTTAAATTAGGGTGTTCATTCTACAAATCAGAAGAAGCCCTTTTATTTTATGTTTTTCCCACTATTTTTCTTTTTGTCTGTCTGTATAAAAATTTAAAAAATTGTTTAACTTTTCACACCAGTGTATTTAAAATACCCTTCTTAGGAGTTAAAATTGTAGACTTTCGATGTATTTGACATATAGGTAGTCGTGTTGCTAGTTCGACTACTTGCACGTTATCATAACCAAAGAAAAAAATTCTGACATTTTATGAAAAATTCGGACAAGCTAAACTGAACTGATGAAAACATTTTTTAAAGATTCAAATGGACAAATAAACATATTTGTATGAAAAATAGCATGTTTTAATTAAAAAAAAATTTAACGTAGAATATACTTTGTGCATATCCACTAAACATATTCTATGAGTTTGGTTTGTGGCTCTACGGTCATTCTGTGCACACTTTAGGCTAATTAGACTCGGGATCTAGTTTAAAGGGAATTCTGAACCACTAACAAACATCTATGCCACCGCCAAAATTCGAACCTGAAGACTGTGATATCAAAGGCCAGAGCGCTAAACAATTGGTCATCAAGCCGCTCATATTCCACTGGGAAAAGTATATTCTATATTAAAAATGCCACTTAAAGTTCTCCACATCACACACATTTGTATTTATCCAAGTTTCTCTAAATATTTGGCATTATTTTCCAGTGAATTTATTTGGACATCTTTGTGGTAAGATTGCAGAAAGAAGATCTGTTGATGCTAATTGAGTTACTTGTGAAAGGATGAATTAATTATTGTAACATTTTTCCATCTTCTGTTAAAAATCGCCTTTAAAGACACGAAATACATCATATTATTGTTTTGTATTACTCATCAATAGCATAAACACTTTTTAAAATTATTTATTTTCAATATTTAGCATCTAGACTCTTTTGACGGAAGCAGGAAGTAAATAGACTTTCCTAATTTTTTTGCACAATTCAGAGATACAGAAATGGCGTGCGGACAGTAAGGTGATGATAAAAGAAAGTTAGGAATCCTTAAATGCATAAAATGTTTCGAAAAGTGTTGTTCAAGTGATAGATCTAATGTTTTTAAGCGATATCAGGGACCAGACGCATTTTTTTTTTTTTTTTTTTTTTTTGACATAAAACTCATTTATCACCTTGGAAAGAAAAACAAAAATGGAGTTCAAATACCACAAAAATCAATTTCAATAAAAAAAGACAAAATAAAACTTGTCTCATTGTTCTATCATATTGTTTTATTTGTGTTCTGAAATGGGCTTTTGCCAACTGCGTTACTTCTAGGAATAAAAAGGGAGTTTCGTGTTCATTTATCAAAGAGAAACGTAAAACATTGAATGACGCGAATAACAAATATTCAATCTAAAAATAAACATTGCATTCTTGACTGACTTTTGTGCTTCGGGGCACATGTTGTGCTTCGTAATTTCATTCATTTAAAAACGTTTCTGGGACTTTAGAGTGGCATCAATAATTAATGGAGTTTAAGATGATTCTAATCCGTAAACCATTTTTTATTAATGAAAGAAAGAATATTTCGTTGAAATGGATGGACTTCTATATATGTTAAATCTTCAATACATTTTAGAACAATCAACTATTTTAATTTGATGGAATTATATGCTTGAAAAGTGGAGGTTATAGACTCCTTCTCAGGATGTTATTTTAAAATTACAGTGGTACCTCAGTATGTCAGTTTTAGAATAAGTCCAATTTGATGTAAGTCCTTTTTGACCTCGGAACATTTTTTTTTGGTGTACGACCTGATTTTGGAATGTGATTCGCGTGCTTCAAAATCTTTACCAAATGTCTGAATGTCAAACTTTGCAGAGAAGTACCGCTTAAACAAACAGTGATAGCATTGTATGGAATGATCAGACAATATCACATTTTCAAAACATTTCAGGAGAAAGCGGAAGCAATGTTCCTTGGAAAGATTTTTAGTAAGCGTCAGTTTTGGGGATTCACAATCACATCCGAGATGGGAAAAAGGGTAGAAATGAGAAAATCAAATTTGGCAAATTTTAATTTATGTATATATATCATCTAGCTGCTTTTGCATGTAATATATTTAAGTATTAAACAATGTATTATGTATGAATATAAACTAAAATTTATTAATTGTGTGTATTATACATTTTCTAGTAGTAATCAGCGTTTAAATTATTTTATATAACTCTTATAATATGCAAATACCAATAATTTTGATGCGGGCAAATGAATCATTTAACTTTTAATTCTTATAGTTATTCTTCTTACCGTTTGGTATGCACCTTGTTTGGTGTAAGTTCAAAGTTCTGAAATGGATTAAAGCCTCATCATAGATGATTGTATTTTAAAAAGTCACATTGTATGTAATTTTTTTGAATGCGATCAAATTAGCATGGTATATGATTCGGCCGAACAGAAAAACATTTGATCCTTCACACTCAAAAAAAAAGGAACATTAGAAAATTTTTAATCATCAATTTTGTATCTGATTTAATACAAACAAAGATTTGTTGTCAATAATGCTCCCGACTAGAGCCAAGAACATTCAATTCATGATACATTCTCTATTTCTTACCCTAACAACAAGACTCTGCTATTAGGCTGGCTATTCAGACAGTATCCACAAGTTTCAAGAATTCATTGCATATTTTACGGCATTGCCAAAAACATTATGTATTTTAAAATTCCATTTAATAAAATAGCTGTGGCTGTTAATAGAATATCCAACTCTATTCGGATTACCACATGTTTGTTAATAAATAATTTTAACCAAATATTAAAAATTCGAGTAATCAAGAAACCATCTGACTCATTATTTATTCCTATTACATAAAAATATTAATTATTATAAAATGCACGAACATGATAATTTTTAAATTGGGTGAGATTACTGTTGTGTTAACCAATAGTTTGCTAGTTATTAACTATTATTAACATTTTTTTTTCAAATGCAGCTGGAAAACACTTAGACAATTGTCTCTATTATTAATATAGGACATCCAACTTAGTAGCATCCTGATAGCTAATAACTGCAATAATCAATCTGCGAGATTTGGTTTGGCACTCACTCTACGGTCATTCTGTGCACACTTTTAGATAATTAGACATGACATACAGTTTAACGTGGATTCCAAAACCACTAACAAAACATCAGGCACCACCAGGATTCGAACCTGAAACGCATGGTACCAAAGGCTAGAGGGCTAGCTAATTGGCTATCAGGCCACTGTCTGATGTGGAGAAGCTTCTTTTCCTAAATTTCCAATAACAGTTCAGGATTATGAAACTACACTCATGTCCATAAATTAAGGATAATTCAGAATCACACAGAAATTGAACTCTAAAATAAAAATTTCACCTGTAGAATTATTACACACATCTTGAAGAAGAATATGCAGATTACAGGAAACCACCAGATGGCGCGGATAGTACGTCACAATGACGAGAGTGTAAGAGAGGGTATATAAGGAATGGTGGCAAAGAAGTAAAATTGTTCACAAGCGCTTTTAAAAGCCTTTCAGTGCAATAACCGCACAGTTATGGCTCAAAGGAAGCATTTGGATGATTTTTTACGTGGTAGAATTATTGGACAACTGGAATGTGGACGTACCCAGCTGGAAGTATCCGAGGAACTTGGAATCGGCTAGAGTGTCATCTCCAGGCTTTGGCAACGATTCCAAGATGATGGTAATGTGAGTAGATGTTACAGCACAGGTCGCCCCCGAGTTACAACGCCGAATGAGGACCGGTATTTAGCAGTTACTGCCAAAAGAAACAGATGGAGCACAGCATCAGACCTGTCTCGTCAGCTCTCTTCAGCTACCGGTACGACAGTTTCAAGGCAGACCGTGTACAGACGCTTAGGGCACATTGGTCTATATGCTCGTAGGCCTGTCAGATGTGTTCCACTTACCGCAACTCACTGTCGTCTGCGATTAACCTGGAGTAGAGAGCATGCATTGTGGACACCGCAACAGTGGTCGTGATGTTTTCCGACGAGTCCAGGTTTAGTTTGCAGTCTGATTCTCGCCGGACTTTCATATGGAGAGCGCCAGGTACCCGTTACCACCAAGAGAACACCATTGAACGACACCGTTACGGTGGTGCAGGATGGCTCGTTTGGGGAGGAATTATTCTTGGTTCCAGAACTGACCTGCATGTTCAGAGTGCAACGACGACGACAGGCCACATCTATCGGGATGTCATTCTGGAACAACATGTACGTTTGTTTCGGGGCGCCATGGGTGCTGAATTTCTGTTTATGGATGACAACGCCCGTCCTCACCGTGCAAACATTGTAGACGAATGCCTTCAATTGGAGGATATCACCCGTATGGATTGGCCAGCATACTCACCGGACTTGAATCCAACAGAGCATGTGTGGATATGCTTGGCCGACGAATTGCAGCCCGTCAACCCCCTCCCCACCTGCCAACCGGAACTTCGGAGGGCATTGCTTGATGAGTGGTGTAATATGCCCCAAGATCAGATTGATAATTTGATACTCAGCATGCCTAGGCGTTGTAAGGCCTGTATTGCATCGTCCGGGAGGCATACTCCATATTAACCATTATACTAAAAATGTTATACTGTTTTTTGTAAATAGGTTCTTTTTGAAATTTGCTCCAGGGAGTAAAAATCGCAATTTTTATTAATTATGTCAAACATATAGCATCTCTTTTGCTCTTTACCTTTTTGTTTAATAAATAGACTTTACAAATAAGTCAAATTTGTTTTGCTTCTGTCTCTTTCTTTGCCTGAACTTCATTATCCTTAATTTATCGACATGAGTGTATTTTTTGTTATTTCTATTAGTTCTGTTATCATAATTAAATGACTTACATTTTATGATTGAATGATTCCATTGTAACTATTTTTATTTTCTATTCCAGTCTTCAAAGAATTTTAATTAGGAATATCATTTTTGCTAAACAACACGTTGTTACGAAATGTGTTTTCCACAGTATTTCTATTAATAAAATATTTAATTTTTTCAAAAAATAGCCCGTGTTTCTCGTAATATTAAATACTGCCTATTCTAAAGCCAGTTTTCAGAAAGCAAAACTTCGATTTCAACTTTTAAAAAATCGAATGAACCAATTTTTTAATATTCGTAAATTATAAGAAAACATTATGTTTAGTTTAGTTTAGTTTTCTCAGTTTATTTGATTCTTATACAAATTTAAATGTATAGCAAATTAAGAAATATTTCATTTAATATTTTTACTTCGAAAACAGGGTTTTGGGATATGAAAAAAAAAACTATTGTAAAGAACAATATTTTATTTATTCAGTAAGTAAAAAGAATTCTTTAAAACATAAGAAAAAAATCAGACTTACGCGTTTTTTTTTCAAATCAGAAATCAAAAAAAGGGATTTAAATAATTTATTGAATAAATAAGACAAATCGTTTCAAGACAAAAACATTTACGAAATTCTTTTTCAAATTTCAACTTGTCAACAAAAACCAAATAATCTGGTGGCAGTTTTATTAAAAGGATTTAATCTAGTGTCAAGGTAGTACATTTTTTAAAATTAATTCTTCTAGTGTCAAGGTTCCCATTTCATGTACAGTCACATTTTCGTTTTTCGTTTTTAAATGTCCGTAAATAGTACTTTTTATTTTATGAAAAAAATGGTATTATTCTGATTTTTCCTTAATAGATTTATACATATTTCTCTAGCGAAATGGAAAGGAAGCTTGAGTTAGATAGTCATAGGATTTCCGATTAGTTAGCTTTTCTACAATGTGAGATTTTCGTATCCTGTGGAAACTTAGATAGTGTCTAAGCTGTCATATTCCGCAGTCACTTATGAGAGATATACTGAGGTCGTTTTTAGATTTTAAAATGTCACAGCACTTTTGTCTTGCGTTGTTTAAACCTAAAAACATAATTTTGGAGTTTATCCTTTAACTATAAAAATCTTTAACGAATGACGTTTATTTAGTCGTGTATACATTTACTCATTTCATTGAATTGACAACTTTTTTTTTATTCCATTTACAATTTCTTTACCAACCCATTCTAAGTCTTAGGTGTATTAATATTTTAAATGTGTTTTATCAGAGCAATTTATTTAAAATAAATATTTCATTAAAAAAAAATATAGCTATTCTTCTTTTTCACAGGTGAAATAGCCCCATGGTGGGCCAAAGGCAGTCTGCCTACTAACATATTTCGAGAAGGAGATGTCTCCTTTTTTACGGGGTAGGGTTGTCAGCCCTACGTTCAATAGTCATATTAGCATAACAAAACAGTCCTATTAGACAAGAACCTACGGTTTAAGATGGACTCCGAACCACTACAAACATCCATGGCACTGGGGAACCCGAAACCTGCGGGCACCGAGCACCAAAATGCTAGTCACTCAGTCATAATAAAGCTATTATGTTATCTAAACTTATTTTATGAAATAAAACAGACTTTTAATCAATTTATTTATTGAACATTGTTGTTTATTTCATATTTCGTCAAAAGTAAGCAACTTATCTATTTACGTTTTTTATTTGTCTAACTGATAATAAAATAAAATAATCAAAACATTTTAATTAATTTAAATTAATTTATTTTCTAAAAGAATTTAAAAAATTAATAATCAACTAATTTATCATATGAAATTTTTATCTAAATCGTTTTAATACTGCATCTATGTGATTAATATATTTTCATGGGGTTTTCCTCAACTAAACCTTTCGCTAAAAGTCAAGAGAGTCCGTTGAAAACATTTCAGTAGACCTGCCCCATTGTAAGCAAGAGAAGCGTTTCTTTAAAATCAAAGTCCGAATTAATTCCCATTAATAAATCAAATCTAAGCGACAAAGTATCGTTCTTTGTTATTTCATCCAAATTTCACTTACGAACGACAAATCTCTCGGCTGGCTTTGGAGCGAAATGGAGGCAAACTCGTAACGATTTATCGGCAAAACGGAAGGAAATTTCCAACAGACAACATGTGGCGTTGGAAGGTGTTGTTCAAATGTTTCGACTGTTGCACGCATTACATCGGAATACGCATGCTATGTTGCATGTTTACCTCCTAAAGCGATGATAGTATTTATGTAAATGGGTTCCCTGTATTGGTGAAATACAAGCCACAAATCGTTACAGGGAGCAACGAAAGCGGCTGTTAGCAGATTCAGAAGGGGGGCCGTATACTCATTGAATCCTTCATTTTCAACTTTCGCAATTAAATCCCCCATAACTAGAATCACTTAAAATTGTAAACGTGTGATCCTTTTATAAATAATATGACATGGTTAGATGAATGAGCACGTATCTCATTTTTCAATCGTAAACAAATGTGAGCTAATTCTTCTTAAGAAGTTCAATTGGAAGACAAAACTCTTTCCCAGTATTGCCTTATCACTTGTAAAAGGTCAAAACGCCTTAAGTATAGAAATGGGGTATGTCATGTGGCTCCTTATTTCAAGCTTGTATGCATTATTTTTGTTAATAAACGTAGTGGGGATGATATCAAATGAGTTAATATTGGAATAAACAAGTAGAAAATATTGAATAGTATGATTTTTCAGCTCATTAAATTTAGTTTAAGATTATAACTTTTTCATTTTTTATTGCAGAGGCATTATGGTAATCATCGGCCGTAGAAATTGCTGATCTTTGAACAACTTCATTAAAATTAATTGAAATATACCTTTCTGAAGATGACTGACATTTCTATATATATATACACTCAAGAGCCAAAACATTATGACCACCTGTCAATAACGAGTTGGCCCACCTTTGGCGCAACACAGCTTCAACCCGCCTTGGCATGGATTAATACCACCACTTAATACCAGTTAAATACTACCACTTCCACCTGATCACGTGCCTTCCACGTCATCCAGGAGAGTTCATTGCAAAATGTAAGGGTGGTCATAATGTTTTGGCTCTTGAGTGTATATATTCTATAAACTATTTGTATGCCAAAACTGAAAAATAAAAAGAACATATAACTTTACTTACCCATTTAATGCTTTAACTAAAGTGAAATAATAACAAATTGAAAAATTTTAGGAATGGCATAATTACACATAAATCGATGGACATTAGAAAAAAGAATGGAGTGTTCGTTAAATATAATAGTATAGTTATAGCGAAATTCAACAACTACTTTTTCAGTCATGAAACAGAAATCTTATACTGTTTTATCCTTTAATTTGGAATACAGCACTGCACTTTTTATCAATAATTAAAAAAAAAAAAAAGCTTAAATCTGGTTCACAAAATTTTCATACCAAATAAGTGAGGACACTTTTAATTATTACCGAATTATCATTCATATTGCCTTGTAAATATTGAGTTACTATGGGGAAAAGCCTGTTAAATCCAGATACACAAGCTGAACATGTTGCTCTGTCATTTATTTATTCTTTTTTAATTATATCGGCTTATTGTTGCAAATAGCTTTATCAATTTCAAGGTTTTTATTTTGGAATTTACAAACTACTTTAAACAGAAAACAAATAAATGCAATACGCATTCCACTTTGAGACGGATTAAATAATGTAAAAGATATTTAACTTTCAAATTTTGAAAACTTTTTGGCACCTAATTTTTTGTTTATTAGTTTGCCGAGATCAAGATTCAACGCTTAGTAATAAAACTCAGAGCATATTTATTTATTTAAAGAAAAATGAAATAATAAATAAATAAATAAAATAAAAGAAATGTTTCACTTTGCCAGAATTTGTTACAAATTCGTTCGTTTATCACGTAAAAACAAATAAATCAAAACAGAAAATACTTTAAGCCTATAAAAATATAAATAAATAGCAAACAATAAGTAAATACATAAATAAGATCTAATGCTTTATCCATAAATGAACGTGACTTTTCAATATTTTTTAGAATTTTAAAATGATGGCTGCAAGCAAAGCATTTTCCACGTTAAAATGAAAATAGAACGAATTTACTATGGGAATCTACTAAACTATATTTATAAATGAGTGCTCAATAAATGACATAAAATAAATTACATATAAATGAGTACCCAATGCAATTAGGTGCTTATAATTGCTAAACCGTAAAAAGAAAATTATTCTGAATTATTCAGTACAGAATATGTTAAAGTATGTAAAGTAAAAGTCTTTAAGTACGTTACAGAATACTGAGTCCTATGGATTCCAGTTAAAAGGATCACTCTTTCTTGGAAATCTGTCATGTTAACAGCCTCTAGCGCCTCATCAGTGGCACCATTCATGTCACACAGTGATAAATGACACTCAGTGATCCTTTGCTTCCCTCAGTACTTAACAGTAGGAAATAAAAAGCAAATAAGTGAGTTAGACAAATGGATGCAATATGAGGGAGAATAAGGTCTCGAAGTATTCATAAATTTTCGATTTCTCATTTGCTACTCATTGTTCTTTTGTCATAAGAGTAAGTATGTTTAGAAAATAAACTCATTTACATAACCTGTAACTTAAATACAAACTCGAAGTTCATTAAATCGTAATTAAGCTGAATTATTGATTTCAAACTCACAGAGTTTCATACACTTATATATAAATTCTGTATCTCATCTCTTGCTGTATCTATGTTTATTTAATAAAGCAAGCCAAACTAAAGCAAACCAAGTTTAACATAACTTGCTCACTGTAACGGCCTGAAATTCCTCTCTAATAATAATTGAGAAAATACGAGAAGTTTCTCTAATGCTACATATTTTCCAAGCATCAAAATGTACGGCTGAAACATTGCTCTTTATTTTTGTTTAACGTTACTCATAGTCATTATTATTATTATTATTATTATTATTATTGCAAAAGCACTTGATTTTACATCATTGGCTCAAATGTATCACAGATGCATGAAATTGGAGCATAAAGACTGAATACAAAACAGCAAAACAGAACAAAACAGTAACTTATAACAATAACAATAATTACATCAAAACTATGAATGCATAAAGATAAAAGAAAATTAATCGCTGGATGCCAATTGCATCAACTCTCTAGCCTGCAAATATCTGCTGTATAAGTTTTCTTCATTCATTGAAGAACAACTTAGAGAAGGACCTTTGTCCATCTCAGAGTTCTGATTGCACAAAGGACTGTTATACATATCAATGGTGTGTAGATGTTTAGCAAGACAATTATGTCCAGTCTCCAGGTGGAAGGCCGCTACTGCAATGGATCTAGGTTAGTCTGAGATTTTACAAATCGAGTCCCTCCACTTCTTTTTCCTAGTTTCTTCTAATAATTTGATGTCATAATTTTCCCCATAGCACATTACTCATAGTAATACATATCTTGTTAATAAAAGTAACTAAATGAAAACTTAAGATTCTAAAGAGTCTATAACTTCAAGAATGGAAATTGAGAAACTACGAAAATAAATGTGAAAAAAATAAGAATCAATATTTTTCAAAAACAGGGAGGTTAGGCTTTTATACCATCGAATCATTTATTATTTTTAAAAAGTTATATCTCTATGAATAGTAACATTAAAGTTTTGATATGACTGGTAAAAATAAAATGTTCTATCAGTCACTAAAAATAATTTGACTGTAATAGGTAATTTACGAAAAAGTAATTTTTAAGTTTATTTTTCAAAGAATTTTTTAGTTATGTTTACATCTGAAATAAAAGGCATAAATTTTAATCAAGAAAGAATTATTCCTTTAATCTAAACAGAATGAGAATTTGTACAAATCATGAACAGAATATTTATGCTTCTTCTAAGTGAACAAGTTAAAAAACGATTCATAATATTGGATTCAATGTTATTTTTATTTTTATATACGTTAATAATATTTATAACGTTTCAGAATGACAAATGTTAACACGAGTATCTTATAAATATAAAACCGTAACGTGTTTTTAAATCCAAGTATTATGCTGCGTTTCCAGAGAAACTCTGAGCAGTTTTATTTCAATGCGTTTCAAACAATATTGCTCAGAAACTTCGCTTTTCACAAATTAAAAAATATCAAAATTGATACGACCTTGAAATGGTTTTAAATATTACAAGTTTAAATATATATAAATATCAAAATCCAGAAAATAATTCGACTTGACATTTTCATCATAATAAGACAGTCTAATGTCGTGCTTGAAATCTAAAAATATTTCCAATTCGAAAACCTAAAACATTGAATTTTTAAAGAACTAGTTTACTCAGCTATTTCATTTATTGTTTATTTCCTACCCAAACGAAAAAAATAAAGTTGTTCAGTTACAATTTTAAGATTTGTAAATGTGTTTCTTAGTAAGAAAAAAGCAACTATAGTTTGAAAAGAACAATTCTATTTATTGAATTATTATTCTTTGTCGTATTTTCCTCGCGTCAGTTTCTATGTCAATGACATACCCTCACCCTGAAGGCCTTAATAGATTGAGTAATGATTGGACACAAATGACAGTATTGCAAAAGAAGAATCAAAAGTTGTCAAATTCATTCAGCGAAATAGCAAGATTACGTTTTTAGAAAGTAATTTAAATTTTAAAACAATAATTGTTTGATTGACAAGTGATTTCCGCTCTTTGGAAGTTGTATGCGGACAAAAAAATCAATAATCAACGTAATGGGAAATGCATGAAATTACTGTCTTTATTTATTAAAGCATGTATTTTATATATTGATTTAATAAGTTGAGGAATGTTGAATTGCAAAAAGGTAACTTTTTAAGGCTAAAAAATTTATTTATAAATTCATTGTTTTCAGTTATTCTAATTTTCAATTCATTGTTGCAGTTTATTGTATACAATTTTTAATTATTATTATTATTTTTTTTATGCAATTGTACTTCACATACATGGAATACTTCGCATGCATATTTATTTACCATAAAAGAAAAGAAAATACTTTAGATTACTAACACATCTGATTATCCTTGTTATGATCTTCTATATAGTGATAATTTTTAATACAGCAATAGATAAAATAGATTGTTGTTTTTAAATATTTCTGTTAACATAAGGTGCAATGAATAAGACATTATACTTTATATACTTATATAATAACTATTATATATAGGTATTGTATACCTCATATTATACGTATTTGTTGCAATGATAAACTAATTTAAATATTATTACTATTTAATTCAATAATAATTATAAATAAGCAAATAGTTCACATTGTTGATTTAATTACACTTCATTTTCATCAATTCTTTACAAAGGGTAATATTTCTGAATGGTTTGAAATATTATATTTTAATTTCCTTATTACGATTATTTATACAGCAATACTCGCGTTATAATGAACAATAAATATGATCTATATTTGCTATAAATTTCTTGCTTCTAAAATTTTTTTTTTTTATAATTATTAATAAAACAGGACTGACGCAAATATTTTCGCGAGTTATGTACTTAGAAAAATTTATTAACGAATAATCACCAGATTTTTGAAATTGAGTAATAGAACAATCATTAATTTTTACTAGACTGGTAATTCATCTCAAAGGAAGAATGAAAATGATCGATGGAATATGATTTTGTTTATATATGTGCCCAATTTGTAAAATTTGGTCTTTGTCTTAATGCCTAAAATAAGCAAGAAATACCAATTGAGAATCATCTACAATATCAACAGCATTTAACTAAAACCCTAATAAGATAATGTCAAGTTACAAAATAATTTTCACAAAGCGGACATGGACTTTGACCAGGAGTTCTGATATTGTCTTGGTGAATGTACATCAATAATAAAACATATATACTTCAACAATCGTTTGGTGCAGCTTTGCAAATCTGAATTTTTTTTTATTTTTTATTTTTACTTTCTTCTTATTATTTTTTTATTGGAAAGTTTTATTCTGATAAGACCATACCCATGGCATTCATGCATGGTTTATTATGTGAACTTACTGCATACTTGATACTTAATACTTACTGCATACTTGATGAACATAAAATATTTCGACTAATTAACTGACTCGGTATTCGTAATTGAAAAGAAAACATATCCAAACTGATTTGAAAATGCTTCAAACGCCAACAAATTCTGTAGAAAATTAATAACGGAAAAGTAAAAAAAAAAAAAAAAAAAATTTTAAAAATCAAAAGTCTTTGTCTTCAATATATTAAAAAAAAAAAAGCAATTTTAAAAGGCTAATATTTAGTTATTATCAATAAACGTTCATTTACTTAAGAGCGTCGAACATAAAAAAAAAACAGTTTCAAATTCTTAGTCTACAATATGAAGAACAGTATCTTAACTCAATTTGTTGAACTCAAAAAGTTATATTAGTCTGCAACCATTATGCGTTGTAACGTTATAATAACGTAACAACACATAATGGTTGCGTTATGCAATCATTAATACAGTCTGCAAAATGACTGGAACTTCCGTGGAACTGGAAGTTAATCGCGTTGGCTGTTAACATTTGATAAGTCGAGTCTTGTACTAATTGCGGTGTTAACACTTTTATTCTATCTAATTATCATGTTGTCTCATTATAAAGTCATTTACTAATCACGAAAGCACATTTTAGATATATGCAATGCGAATTATAAGGTTTAGCGCTATTTCATCGTAGGTAGTCAACTACCAGGAAGTTGTTTATAAAACAATTTTTGGTAGATCGTATCACCTAATTTTAATAAGAAATAGAAATTTGAGTTTCGTATTTGATTTAAATGAGTCGTAATTTGATAGTAATTGTTTAACATAATTAAAAAAACTTTAAAAACACAGTTCTGGATGCATCTTTTCCGTTTAAAATCATTTAAATATTTAAGTCAAAATTCTGATATTATTAATGTAAGAAAATTTATGTGGGGAAATTAAATTATAACTCTACAATCTTATTTAATTTTAAAAGCTGATTTAAAGAAAGTTCGTTTGCTTCAAGAAGTTTGAAAGTACTCTTATTATGGCACGAAGTTAACACAAAAAATCTATATACAATAATTCGTATTATTGTTATATTCTTACTATCCTGCTCATGACTCAATTTTAATACAAGCTTTCTAGCAAGCAAGAGAGAGGTGATTCAATTCTCTGACAATGTCTGAAATATTCTCTGCTTTCACAGACGAGTAGACTCGATGGAGGTTGTGACAGAGCCCCGCATCAACAGCCAGTCATTGTGAAGAATTAGATAGAGTGCTTCAGATTTTCTCCGATACGACTCTTAAATGAGGGGAGAAGTTTCTAAAAACCATATTCGCCCCTCTCCTTTTGGGTGAAGTGTAATAGGCCTCAGATGATTCAGACTAGGCAACGATGAATTTGTTATCATTTCGTTCTTAACATACGTAAGTTCTAAAATGTCAAGTATTCACAGCTCAATAAATAAATTAATTAAAAATAATAATAAA
Source organism: Caerostris extrusa (assembly GCA_021605095.1). Taxonomy (NCBI): domain Eukaryota; kingdom Metazoa; phylum Arthropoda; class Arachnida; order Araneae; family Araneidae; genus Caerostris; species Caerostris extrusa. The sequence continues at coordinate 62,800 of BPLR01004091.1, read as the reverse complement.
TTTAAAAATAATAAGTTAAATAAATAAGAACAAATTTTAAAACATGCAAATATTTAAAAAAGTATCGTGAAAGTATTTTTTTGTTGTGAATATGATATTTAAGTGACATAGTCTTCTTTTTCTTTTTTTTCATTTTAAAAGCTGAAGGAATCATTTTTTATCATTAAAATTGATTCACATACTAAATACCCACAAAAATAATCTTTGTTACTACCAATATGAATTGCTAGTAATAAAATTGGAAAGATTTGAGCAAACTTCCATTAGCAAAAATCTTTTTTAAAATCATATTTATAAATTTCAAATCACATTGAATTCTGACCGGCTCCTTTATCAACAATCAATACAAATTCTAAAAATATGATAAACGTGATTGACAGAATGTGATTCATTTTTCATACATAGAGTCAATCGGAAACACAGATAAGCTGGTCATCCATGTCATTTATTAAATTAGATTTAATTTGATAAGTGAAATTATGAAAATTTGGCTTCCATGCTTCCAACCTCACGCCAAGAGCGGAAATATTTTGGTGAAGAATTGATTGTCTGGGGAGGGCTTTAGGGGAGGAGGCGGTCGAGGTCACTCAACTGAGGAGGGGAGACGGCAGAAACAAGTGTCATTGGCAGTGTCATAACCGCTCATCATGTTCGACAAGACAGGAAAGACCAGAGGCGATTCGTTTTTTGGCCTCTCTGCCTTGTCCCTCCTTCGAATCTGTCGTCACTTGCTTTTGTTTTTTGGCCGCCGTCACATCTCCTCGAGGGCTGTCTTGGATTCGAGCAGGTCTCAATAGTGCTGTTTTTCACTTCTTTGGCTGTGGCCGATGTCACAAATTTTAAATGGGAACGTTTTTCCTGGAAGAGGAAAATTCCGAAATTTGTGTGGGAAAAAAATGAAAAAGTTGAAGTAGAGGAAAATTTTAAAATGGAATTGCCTTTATAGTTTAAGGAATTGAATAAGGAATTTATACTATATTATCAGATTTATCAAAATCTAAGCTTGCATTATTGTAGTGTAAAAAGCGAGCGCCTTTCTTTGTTGGTGAAAAAAAAAAAACAAGTAATATAAAAAAAATTTTTAAAGTCAATTCCTATTTTTTTTCACTATATTGCAGAAAGTCTTTATAAATAATTTTCATTAATTTTTTTTAAGTTTATCTGGCGCCATCTATTGGTAGATATATGCAACTTAAATCTAAAAAAAACTAAAATTAATTAATTAAATTTAATTAATGAATTGATATTTGAAAAACTGTATTAACATCAAGTGTCATCCACTACAAGTTCAAAAAAAAAAAAGTATTTGAACTTGAGTGGATGAATAAAAAGTATTTTGTGAACGATTGAAAATTTGAACAAGATATATATAGGGAGAGTGAGAGCTAATAGAAGGAATTGAAATAAGACGTATTGGTTAATTGATAAACTTTAAAAAGTCGGGTGTTTCAAGCAAAAATACCACTTCATCTACAATTATATGAAAATATAGGGAAAATTAAAGTGAAAAAAATATCGTTATTCAATATATTTAAATTGATTTTAACGAGCCATTTAATATTTATATCATACAACGTTTTAAAAGAACCTTTTTAATAATTAAACTTTTTGTAATTTTTTTTTCTTTTGTCTTTTAAGGTGAAATCTTGTCAAAAAAAGTATTTTAAAATGTTTATCGGTGACGGGAATTAAGTAATTTTTTGTCCAATAGGAAAAAAGGGCAAAAAAAATTTATCCATCTCATGTGACAATGCATTTCGTCTTTTAAATATATTAATAATGAAAAAATTCATACTAAAATTTCCAAATTTTAAACAGTTTTGAAAAATCTTTTTACAAATAAATCAATAATTGATTTTAATTTTTAAATAATTAATTAATTGTTCTTATAAATTAAATAATTTTAAATAGTTAATTATAAAATAATTTTATCAAATTTCACACCCTTAAACATTAAACACTTTTCTGTCAAATATTTTTTTTCGGTCTTGCAATCTTTTATGCTAATTTTTTTTTCTAGTAAAAGTAATAGACCACACGATGTTGTCAAATTGAGAGATCGTTTCTTCATTTATGGATTTTAATGAAATAAGAGATCATTTCTTCATTTAAGTTTTCAAAATTGTTAAAAAACCAAAGCCTAAATGTTCCTCATTGCAATGCAGAATTTGAGTGCTTTTCTACGTTGGGGAAAAACAAAACAACTCCCTGCCCTCCAAAAATTATAGGTTTTGATGGAATTTTAAATACCATTTGCTTGAAATTTTCAGAAAATAATTCTACTTCCGATGGCTTAGTATACACTGAAGTGACAAAAGTCATGGGATAGCAATATGCAAAATTTCAGATGGCAGTAGCATCGCGTAGAACAGGTATAAATGCGCAGTGCTTTCGCAGAGCTTTCATTTCTGTTCAAGTTATTCATGTGAAGAGGTTTTGACATGATGATGACCGCACGACGGGAATTAGCAGACTTTGAACGCGGAATGTTAGTTGGAGCTAGACGCATGGGTCATGCCATTTCGAAATCGTTAGGAATTCAACATTCCCATATCCATTGTGTCAAGAGTGTGCCGAGAGTATGAAATTTCAGGCATAACATCCCTCCATGGACAGCGCAGTGGTCGACCGCCTGCACTTAACGACCGAGACCGGCGACGTCTGCAAAGAGTCGTAAATTCTAACAGACAAGCAACACTGCGTCAAATAACCGCAGAAATCAATGTGGGACGTACAAGGGACTTGTCTGTTAGAACTGTGCGGAGAAATTTGGCTTTCTTGGGCTATTCCAGCAGAAGACCGACTCGAGTGCCTTTACTGACAGAACGACATCGCTTGCAGCGACTCTCGTGGGCACGTGAGCATATCGGTTGGTCCCTAGATGAATGGAAAATCGTGGCCTGGTCCGATGAGTCACGATTTCAGTTGGTAAGAGCTGATGGTAGGGTTCGAGTGTGGCGCAGACCCCACGAAGCCATGGACCCAAATTGTCAGCTAGGCACTGTTCGAGCTGGTGGTGGCTCCGTAATGGTGTGGGCTGTTTTTTCATGGCATGGACTTGGTCCTCTGGTGCGACTGGACCGAACATTGACTGGAAATGCTTATGTTCAGCTACTTGAGATCACTTGCAGCCATTCATGGACTTCATGTACCCAAACAAGGATGGGATTTTTATGAATGACAATGCGCCATGTCACCGGGCCACAACTGTTCGCGATTGGTTTGAAGAACATTCTGGACAATTCCAACGAATGATCTGGCCACCTAGATCGCCCGACATGAATCCCATCGAGCATTTATGGGACATCATCGAGAGGTCTGTTCGTGCCCAAAAATCCTGCACCATCAACGCTTTCACAATTATGTACGTCTATCGGGACAGCATGGCTCAATATTCCTGCAGAAGACTTCCAACGACTTGTTGAGTCCATGCCACGCCGAGTTGCTGCACTTCGCCGGGCGAAAGGAGGGCCGACACGATATTAAGAGGCATCCCATGACTTTTGTCACTTCAGTGTATGAAAGCATAAAGAGAATTTGAGGAAAGCTAAATAATTTTGTTTAAAAGTATCTAACTTTATTTCAGTAATTAAAATTAAAGGTAATTAAACATTTTTAAAATGCTCTTTTTTATCACATCGTTTTTTTTTTTTTTTAAATTTTATAATATTGTTTTTCCCGTTTCTGATCAAGGCATTCTTCAATGAATAAAAGAAAAACCCCATGAAGAAATTTTGTAAAATTGACTATGGCAAAGCTGATTAAAGCTATTTCTACTTCAGAAGATGGTCTATTATGTGTTTTGTAATTAGTTATAAGCCCTTTATTCCCAAAATGTAACTATAGGATTTAAAAATATAAGGCATAGAAATTGTTAATAAATAGTTTTCATTTTGCGTTCGTCTTTGTTAAAATGTTTATCAAAACATTCAAAGTCTTTTCTGGTTTCAAAATACTTTTTTTCTTCCAAATTTCAATTCTCATTATAAATATTTCTTAGAAAGATGAGGGTAGAATGGAATGGTTTTAGAATGGTGTTTAAATTAAATATACAAAAAATAAACAAAGAATGATTCTTTTTATCTATTTATCATATTATGTACGAATTAAAAATAGTTTTAAATTGCAAGCTCAAAATTAGTTAAGTTTTTACTTTATCTTTAAAAAAAAATAGTAATGAAAATACATTTAATAAAATTATTACAGTTATATTTTTATTTAAAATATACTGTTTATGATTGTTTTTATTTATTTCTATTATTATTATTACTTCGTAAAAACCCTTAAAATTAAATCGTTGTGGACATAACTATGCAGTAGTAAAATTTCGTTATTTAATGCGAAGCCACAAACTTTTAAATCTCTTTAAAAAATAATAACATGAATTTATGAAATAATGTTAAAACAATGATATACTACCAATATGCTATTATTTTTTTTTTTTTTGTTATAATCCCTATACTAACTTGGAGAACTTGGACAGAATCTCTACCATTCACCAGAAGTTTTCTATAATATGCTGCAATTAGAAAAGAGCAAAAGCACTGTTTCGTATAGAAACTCTTAATCAACCGAATCTCTTTTATGCTCATTATCCTTTTCTGAGACCTGCTAATGAGCTTCCTCAAACACCAGCCCTGTTATTATTGATTATGGAATCCTTTTTCAACTTCTGTCGTTGGGAATTCCGCTTTTCTACAAGAGTGGAACGATTATTAAATGCGCATCATTCAATAAACGAAGCGAGACCTTGTTGCAATTCTTCCACCCTGCTCAGTCAGTGTCACCAAAGTGGCCTCATTTGCGACATGGACTCCCTGGTGACAGGTAACATTGCACTTTTAGCTTGACGACTATTAACAACTTGTTAGAGCATTTGGTTGGGCATTTTTCACCCCTTGATTAGCTTACTTTGGGCTTCCTATCCAACACCCAACAGGGAAATCTGCACTAGTGGACAATGGAGTTGACATGTCATCGTCAATGAGTGCTCGACACCACCCTTTGCGTTAAGGGTGGTGTCGAGCAAACGATTTAATTCCAGAAGTGTAATTATGTTAATCAATTCGGGTGTTTCAATAACATTTTTATGTTGAGTAATGATTCCCAGAGTGCAAAAATTTCATTATGGCAGTGTTAAAGAGTTTTGGTGGTTTGTTTTTCTTTTCTTGATTTGCATTGGCTTCCTGCTAACAGGTTTCGACTTGATGACTGCAAGCAACCTGTTGGTTCATTTAGTTAGATACTTTTTTTCCCTTTAGATTGGATTATTTTATATATTAACGATATCTTCAAAGAGTAATCTACAATTGTGGGCGATTGATATGATCTCATCGTTCGCAAGTACTCCTTCTGATAAAAGTAGTGTGTGCCAAGGATTTATTTTAGCCGCGTAATTAGTACGTTAATGAATTTGATTAATACGTTAACACTTGAGAGTAGTTAATATAAACGTACAACTTTTTAATTCCGAAGATTGGTTTGATTTAGTTTGTCGCTCTACTGTCATTTTATGCTCACTTTGAGCTAATTAGACCTTTGAGCTAATTAGACCAGTTTAACGTGGATTCCCAACTACAACAAACATCCATGTCCGCCAGGATATTGTCACCGCCATACTGTCCAACCTGGAGCCTGGGGTACTAAAAACTATAATTCTGAATAGGAAGATGCATTCATTATTTAATGATTGTAAATGTATAAGATATCAATTTTGTCAGTTTTACCGAGAGGAAAAAAAAGGGGAGATGTTTTTAAAGTTTAATTTCCTTTTAATTCCTTAATCTCGTGATGAAAAGTAATTTCAATGTTTTGATTTATTGACTTTTAACAATATATTAGTGTAGCAAGATGGGGATTATTTTTTCTCTTTTCTTGACTTTATTTCCGACAACTGACACATGACAGTTAAAACAATGAACTTCATAATTGACATAATCTAACCACCAATAAGTCCGCTTCTATGTGACAAACAATTTTAATCAGCCATATAATATTATTAATAAATTATTATGTTATTATATTATTTCAAAAACATTTCTATGGGAGTTATTAATGTAATTGTATAAAATTTAATTTCTGTCGATTTTAATGGAAGAAGAAAAGATGCATACGTAGTCTAATTTTACTTTTCTTTATTTATCTGATATTGAGGGCAACGAAATCTCATCATCTTTAATAGATAATCTTTTTGTCTTGAAAGTAATGCACGAAAATTATTTAACTATGTAAAGTTATTATAAAAAAGAAATAATTCGGCGGGGTTATGAAAAAAATGTGTAACATTAAAATATTTTAATTATCATACTTTTAAGGAGGAAAAAACACAGCAATAGTTCCATTGTATTTTTTTAATTGCAATTCTTGCAATACAAATATTAAAAACAGTTTCTATACGTAATTATATTAATAAGAGTTTTAATCGTAAATTTAATTTTACTTCTAAAAATAATTTTTTAAAAATTTTATTTACTTTTGAATTTCTTTATTTATATGAAATTTTATTTAACTCCTCATAGAAATGCTTTTGAAATAACCCATTTTATTAATAAAATTACATGACTGTTGAACATCGTTTGTCACATCTAGAAGCGAACTTATTGGCGGTGAGATTATGTCAATTATGTAGTTCATTGTTTAACTGTCCGTCTCGGTAGCGGAAATGAAGTCAATAAAAGGGGGAAAAAATTCCATTTTATTACGGTAACAAAAAAAAAAAAAAAAAAAAACTTTTTTTTGAAATATTCCTTTGAATACTTGAAACATTCCTTAAAATAAATATTTTTAATTAAGATGTCACTTAATTGAAAACACAATAAAAGTGATATATATATATATATATATTCCTTTATGACCCGACTCTCGGCTCAATGGCACCGTGCATCGCTGGGGGGCATTAGGGCTGGAGTTCACTTCTGTGGCTGCTTTGCTGTAGACAAAACGAGGAGTCTCGATGGCGTTTGTGATGTTCATCATCTTGACTCACTAGTCGGACTATCTGGTAGACGTTTTCCGGGTTTTCTCCCATACGATACTCAAATGCAGGATAGTGGAATGTTTGTCACGCACTGCAGGACACTGAGGATTAGACACACATATTCCTTTATTATTATTATAAACCTTTCCGATGGTATTCTCTTCTGGATATTCTCATTTACGCTAAGCTCTAAATATATTAGTAGCAAAAATGTTTAAAATAAACATAATTGCCTTTATGTAAAAATTTTCAGATTACCTGGAATGAAAAAAACACAAATACATAACCCAGTGCAATCGAAATTTGACGAAGAACACGTGTTTTATGTTACACATTTCAAATGTCACTCATTTATTAATGTAGAACTGTTCGTCACAAAACAATTAAAAGCATGAATTTTTAGAAATTAAACTTTTCTATTTTTTAAAAATATTTCCTTTCCTTTTTCAATACTTTGTTTTTTTAATCCTAGTCTTGTAAAATAAGAGAAATCAATTGAAGCACTCCTGAAGTGCTTGAATGATTGCATCGAGGAGATGGTTACTTATTAAGATGTATAATTATTACTTTTTACATACTTAGAACATTGCTATCATTTTTCAAGGTTTCTACCCCTTAAAATTTTTTTTTTAAATCTCCAAATTGGAGATAGTGTGAAAGTAATTAAAAATTTATAAATATGGTCTAAATTGACCGAACAATAGATGTCTTGAAATCCCGTACAATTGGTTGATGAACGATGTTTAAAATTCTATATCTTTTTTTATCGAACTATGGAGGGGGGCCCTCAAAAATTAAAATATGCGGTGTCACGAGCGTCGAGAAAGAAAAATATGGATGACGGACATTTTTTGTTTATCTCTTAAAATGTGATACATTTTTTGCAGACCTTTTACACATCGTTAAAGTTTGGGGGGTTCTTACATATATATTATCAATATATAAGTTAACAAATCTGAGGAATAAATTCTTACTCATGTCTATTTTTGAGATTATATTGGTTTCGATTTCTTTTTAAATTTTACATAAATCAGTAATATTTCTAAAATTCCTTATTTCATATTGATTCTGATTGTAGAGAGATATTCCAGAGAAAGAAATTATTTTTTCACATAATAAAACAGTTGTGACAGCTAAAAAAAATTATAATAATTAAAAAAAAAAAATTTATTATGTAATGCAGAAAAGAAACCAAATTAAATACTCTAAAAATATTGGCAATCTTAGTAAAAAATTGACACTTCTTTTCTGCAAATTATAAAAATACATGGGATTATTGCACAAAAGAAAAAAAGATTTTTGCTAAAAAGACCTTGTAACCATGCTTTTTCCTACACACACTAGCGGGAGGGCCCCTGTGGCGTTCAGCAGAAATGGTCAGTTGGCTTATAGGCTCTGGCCCTGAGAGGGAGTATATTTCGCGCATCCTGTGCGTAGCTGAGTACGGGGTTTTTATCTCAGAAGTGGAATCCCTCCACGAATATATAATTATATGTCTTTAAATGTGTTAAATATAGTATGTCTCTAATTGTATGTGTGTGGTGGTTGTGCGTGTGTAAATAAAGCTGTGAGTTCTCCAATCTGCACCTCAAGTATTTCAACCCAATAGCACCCAGTTACAATCTGTTACCCAACCTGCACGCTACAAACTAAGAATTTGTTAAATCCAGCTATTTGATTTGTTTGTTAGAAACAAACTTTCATATTGGGAAAAGTCATCCAAGAATCTCCTTTAAAAAGATCATACTAATTATTGTTTTAAAACAGTAACCCTAAAAAATAATTATAACTTCTGATTTGCATTTTGCAACACAAAATGAGTTTAAGACCTTCTATAAAGTTAAAATAAATGCTTATCCTTCTTCATATCAAGTAACTGTGACATTTGCACTAACACATGCGAAAGCATTTCAACGAACTCATTAAAAATTATACATGGCATATATTAACATTGAACATTAACATTGGCGCAACAGCCCTATGGTGGGCCGAATCCGTCTGCTGACTGGCAGATTCCGAAATGTAAGATGTTTTCTTTTCAAGGGATCGGGTTGTCAGCCCTGTGCCCAACGCTCTATAGTCATATTAGACAGGGACCTACTGTTTGAAGTGTTTCCGAACCACTACAGACATCCATGGTTCCGCCGGGATTCGAATCGAAACCTGTAACACCGAGCGCTAGCCATTCAGCCTTCAGGCAGCAGCATTTTATTACAGTTTTTTTAAATATATTGATAAAAATATACATTCGAAAAAATAAATCTCAAGCAACCCCAATGCCCTCTTCGAACTTTACTGAAAACTTAATAGAGTGTTAAATTAAAAACGAACTGTTGTTCTGAGAACTTTAACACTGTTAAATTTGAATTCCTCGTGCCCTAAAACCTCTATATGAAACTATTTTCAAAAAGATTGCATCAAAAGCTGATTTTTCCCCCACAAATTAGATTGCTTTCTATTGTGCGACAGGTGATAAAGGGAGGACTTTCAGGGGTAATTGCCCCTCATTTGCGTATTGTATCTACAGTAGTATCTTAGTATCTACACATCGAGACGTTTTACCCATACTGTCACAATTTCTTCAGCACTTTGAAGTTGCATATTTTGCCACTGAACCACACGAGACTTGCTTATTGAAAATATATATATAAGAAAAGAATATATATTTGTTGATTGGCAAAACAAGCATAGTTGAAGTATTTTAATAGTAGTAACTGAAAATTGTCAAATAAAAATGACTTCTTGCATGCCTATTAAAATTTAAACTCATATAAATTGAATCAATTACCTTTAGGTTCTCAAAATTATTTACTTAACTTAAGCAAAAATAAATAAATGAGTAGAACAATTATTCTGTAAGATTGTGAAGGTCCTTCGTGTAGCCATATACACAAGCAACATTTTTCAAATTTTAACTGATGCCATCTTGTAATTTACGACCATGCAAAAATGTTATTAATTACTCGAAACTGTAGCATATTTAAGTTTCATCATTTCAATATTCATCCAATGCACTTACCAATCTGTCGTTTTATCATGAGCCTATTGAATTCGTTGGCAATTTTATATTAAGCAACACCATTTCGGTCAGTGGATGTGCCCTGAAGATTGTGTGATTACGAATAATAAATTCCAGGAAGACATTCAGGGTCCCATGCATGTTGTGCTTAAGAAATTCTGCATCCCAGCATTTGATACAAGACGATAACATAATCTTCATCGAATCTACTCCCTTTCAAAACACAATTGTCGTGCATTCGAATATTGAACGAAAAGGAGAAAATGATGTCAACCAGAAGGACTTTTAGGAGTATTGGTCTCACATTTGCGTGTAAATAAATATCCACCCAAATCCCACTACACAGCAGATGCCAGACACATTATCCCAATCGTCATCAAGTCTGATACTGTCAGAAAGCAGTGATTGCAACACACGGCCTTAACGGCTTCGAACTTGCTATCCTGAGCGTAACCAGCACTGGCTACCACTGCCTCACAAGTCTGCCATGAATACCAGTTAAAATGTTCCCCATGGAATTACAAATTAAGCATTTTTAAAATATTTATTAAATGGAACCAAGTAATTTTTTATTTAATAGTAATTTTTTTTGCATATTTAATTACGTTTATTACCTTACAAAACACATGCATGTTTTTATACGCAATTAGTTATCAAATGTTTTGTGCATTGATTTTATTTTCATAATGATTCTCTTATTATTCGCTTCAGAATTAAATGCGAAATGAATCCCCGATTATGACATCCTCTTTTTTCATTCATTCCTTCAAATGCAGCTTTTAACTCCCCACCTTAATCCATACCAAAACTAACAACCTCCCGTCACACTTTTTTAACCTCCGTCACTCTCAAGACAATTTTATTAACAATACACTTAAGAATGGAAACAATCTTCTGAAATGTAATCCAGAGCCATGATTGTGATGCAATGGTTTCCCTTTTTTCCCGAAAATAAAAGTTCGTATTTTGTAATGGAACCCTTGGAAGCAGTCGGATGTTTGAAATTGGTGACGATTTCCGCCCTATTTTCCACCCCCCAAATAGGAAGTGGGCGACGGATTGGGTGCCTAAATATGACCTCACTTGATCATTTAATCAATAAATGAAACGACGGCGCTCCTCGTCTGCCATCATTGAGTTACGGCGCCTTGTTAATCTAGCGTATTATGGGACTCATCTGGAGAACAGTTGTTCGCAGAATTCCACTTCATGTCTTCTTCTTGGAAGGCTTCTGCAGTTCCGGCCTTCACAAATCTTTCCTCATCGGCGTTTGCTTTTAAATATACAATTCAGGGAAAGCGCACTTACCACTCACGTTGTCCTTTGGTTATTCAGACAGAAAAGTCTTCATTTCAAAAGCTTAGCATCAATAATATTCGACAGAATCAATGACATTCAACAAAGCTTTTTATACTTTTCTTGCAGCAAAATTATCCACTTTTTCATTTAATCCTTCAACTGCAACTTTTAACTCTATATCTTGATTCCATACTAAAAACCTCCTTCATACTTTTTAACCTCCGTTACTCTCAACGCATTTTCATTAACAGTACCAAGAGCAACAAGATGGTTATTGTGCACGGAGGGTTATTTTTAAGAGTAAGTGAACTTAAAAAGTAAGGAAAAACTACAGACATTAACTACTTATATAGACGTATTTGTATACTATATGGCTTTTCTTTTAACTAAAAGTATTCTAAAGGAAAAAAAAAATTGTTCGAGAACTATTTGCTAAACCCTTGAACAAATAAAATAAATAAATTACACTTATATCAGTCTTATTATTTCTCTATTCTATATAAAAGGCTTTATAAATGTTTTCACATTAGTCGGCACAGAGAAAAAAAAGTAGAATTCAAAGCCTTTTAAGTTATCATGGCAAAAATTGTATAAGACGAACTCCAACAATTATGAAAACTGTCAAAATTGATGAGCCTTCTAAATACATATGAAATTTTTTTCATTCTTTTCATAAGTTATCTTTAATGCTCAGAGTTTACTACTATACATGGAAAATCCTTCATGTATCTATATTTTTTTAATTGTCCTGACCTGTTAAATTGCTATCAATATAAAATTAATAAAAGTAAAAAAAAAATAATTATTAGTTCTCCACTTTAAAAAAAAATTCGTTTCTGAAAAGTCTGTTTTGTCTTGCCATTAGAAGAAGATTGGGATTTTACATATGAGCCACTTTCTGACTTTGATGATTACCAGATATATATGAATTTGTCTGAGCATTTAAAATCCTTCCTTCTTAGTTTTTATACAACTAACAACTAACAACGGGATTGAACTCAACAATCTTCCTGCATAAAAACATCTTGAAAAATTTTTTTACTTTAAAGATGTTTTGCTTTTTTAGAGACAAATTTATCCTACATAAAGACTTTTCAATTAAAAAATATTGTTCAGCAATTTCTTTGTAATGAAACTAGACATGGTAATTAAATGTTGTCCATTTTTCAAAACTATTTCAGCATTTGTAAAAAAATGTTTTCTGATAGGAATCAGAAGGAATTCAATCTAGGAAAAAAGGCAGTTTTTTTAATAACTTAAATTGAATTTTTAGAAAATTTCATAAAGAAATTTTCAATAGTGAACTTCTGTTGCTTATCTGAGATCTTGTATTCTACGAATTTATGTCACGAACAACCCAAAGACGAATATGAACCCTTCCAGGAGTGACTTCCAGGAAAACAAAAACAACCCTTAAAAAAATAATCCCTTTAAGAAGACTTTCATGGGATAATTACCACGAATTTGCTTTTCATTTGAGATATCCGGGAAATTCCACCAGACAGATTGAAAATACGAAGCTTCCTTACATATCTTTCGACAATCACCATACAATCTTGTATGTAAAAAGTGATTGAATCCCATGCAATCAGCAAAATTGAACATCCTGATTTCATTTTCCAGTATTCCAACTGAAAGTTATTATAGAACACGAGTCGGACAACAGAAAATTTTGGAGAAAATGTGACTGACTAATCCTCAGTGTCCTACAGTGTGGATGGACATCCCATGAGTAATCTACTCATGGATGGAGGGAAAGGAGGCGGCTTCTGCTGTGATAAAGCACCCGTAGGTAGAAAGAAGTCTGACTTGGCTCCGTGACGCTCTGAGAGACCGGGTCATACGGATTCGGATTCAGAACCACTATTAACATCCTGGCACCGCCGGGGACCCGAACTGAAACTTGTAGCACCGAGCTCCAGAGTGCTAGACACCTGAACACTCAGACCTGGAGAAATGTTTTTAGTGGAAAATAAATGCTTCTGTATTTAAGATAATATTTTCTTCAAATTTACTTTGTTATGTTTTCAATCAATCTAAGACAAATCTAACAAATGCTTTACTTACTTTATAGGGGACTTTTTGAGAAAAACTGATACCTTTCCTAATGATCTGTTTTGTTATTAATAGGGTATTCAGGAGTAAGGGTCTCATAACTATTCATGAGGAAATAAAAAATGGATAGTTATCATTCCTGTTTTTAAATATGTTTTTATAATTTTTATTTCTACTTTGATTGACAAAGATGGAATTTATTTCCATTCCTAAAAGTGAATGACATTTCAGTCACCAAACTATGAAGAACAAAGCCTTTGACAAATAAAATAACCATACATTCATTGACTTGTGAACTAAGGGCTTGCGCGAAGGCATCAAATGCAGAAACATTTCCATACGCTCATAAAAAGACTTCTCGCTTCAGAAAAAATGTACAAGGATTTGGCGTAAACAATCGTTTATTTAAACTTTATTTCGTACGTATCCTAATTTTACTTGAACTGTTTGTACTGAATTTTTTTCGACATAAGTGATAATTGTCCTTTAAAAACAAGTAATGGGGAATACATATTTTGCAAATTATATCTTCCGTGAACAGCATTTTTTATGTGTTTAATGTTTAAACGCCTCTCATTTTTAGCTATCTCAGGCAGGATAAAAGCTCTGCATTGCAGCTCAGAATAATATGTGTTTATATTGATTGCATTTTTTAAACAAGGTAAAATTTACTTTTATAGATATAAATAATTACATACAGCATTGTATAAAATACTATTTGGGAAGAAAACTTTATTCACTTCGATGCTTTCCTTTCATCGATAGTGCGCAACATTTTCATACTTCAACTTTAGTTCTTTTTTTTTCCATTGTAAGCATTACAGTAGAGTGAAAAGGATGGAATTAGAACCCCAAAGGTAGAAATCACATCTTTGAAAATGAATAGAGTAGGTGATGAATGTCACATGTCTTGACTATCACCAATCGCTTGATTATTACCACTATCACTTTCGACTTGCATTGTCATGCAGTGCAATAAACGGCCCGGTGGCCAATTGGCTAGCGCTTCAGGTTCGAATCCTGGCGGCAACATGGATGTTTGTTATGGTTCAGAATCTACTTTAAACTGCAGGTCCCGGTCTAATTAGCTCAAAAATGACCGTACAGCGACAAACCAAATCCAGTGCAGTACACAAGTATGAAGTACATACCCCAAAATTCATTCTTGAAAGGCATGCTAATAAGAGCACAGTTCAATCTATGTCGAATATTAGTAAAGTTAATACTTGTTTTAATAAATAGGATATGTAATTGAAATTAAATTTTATGTTAAAATAATACATTAGCATAAATTTTTTTACGAATTTAATATGTGAATTAAAATAGATTCAGCATTCAAACACTTCAAGGGTCAAATTCTTTCGATAGCACGTCTTATTATTGTCGGATATTCATTACAGCACATTTATAGAGTACATTTTCTGTCAGCAAATATTTGTGTAATCCATTGAATGAATGTGGAGTTAAATTTTATGTTAATGGATAAGATGTGCCAATGTTCCTTTCAAATGGTCCATTAGCACAAAGCGTTCTTACAGCTAGAGATCACTTTTATTTTTCCGAATAGGAGGAAAGATTTTTCCGAGTGACCTAGACCCAGTTCAGAGAGAAAAGTCCACACTCCGTTATTGTCCCATGTTCTGCATTCGGATACTAGAAATGTGGAATTCTGACAAAGCGCCAGGCGGCCTTGGTGCCAAAGCGGGGCTTCCGTTCGCGTGTTTAATTGTTGTGGCTCCCCCTCTGCCATTGGGCTGGGAGCTTCTTCAAAACGCCGTCCACCATCTCTTGAATGAGAACCCCTAATTTAACGCGCACAAGAAACGCCGAATTGCCCCTAATCATTACGTTGGACTGCGTCCCGCCTCTCCGTACTGTTGGCGTTTTGACCACCGTGGATACTACCTTGCATCCAGAACATCTTCAGTTTTAAGCATAGGGATGTTTTTCTTTCTATTTATTCGACGCTACGTAGGCAATGCAAGTTTATGCAAGAGGACTAGTCGGAAATATTTGAAAAGAACTTTTATCCTCTTTTGATGATTGTAAATGAAAAGCATTTGATAAGATATTTCGTAATATTTCCCACTCAAAGGAAACCCAGAAGAGTTGTGGGTTCCAAAGGGGCGCGACCTCCCTGAAGTGGTCTGAATGGATTGAAATCCAAAGGGCCATTTTTTGTAATTCAAGATTAAAGAATACTAAATTAATTAAAAATATAATTTTACTGTATATATGTTTCTAAATTATTTTTTTCTGGCGGCCATTATAAGTGCAAAGCAAAGAAGTATAATATTTAACAAAATCATATTCGTTTTACAGATGTCTTATAATATAAGAATGAAATTATTCAATTTCAGGTACTTGGAATGTATAAAACATGTTTAAATCAGCATCACTAACATACGCCTCAGGTTGTAATAACAGCTGTTATACGACTAGAAACAGATTCTGATTATCAACAAAGAGTACTGCAAACCATGAGGTCTCACTTCTTTCCCAGGGTTCCTTTGCTGCAATTGTAGGATATCCTGCCAGTCTGTGTGAAATAATTTTATGCATCGAGGAAAAACTATGAAGTTATCGGCATTGTCTTGTAACTAGGTGGCATGACTAAGACCATAATGAAAAAATAACATAATCTGTTATAGTTACAATCAGGGCATCAAATATGTGTACTAAAAAAGCGTACTATTTTACGCAATGAGTAGTGTTCTATTCTACCATCCCTTTTCCTAAACACATGCTAAAGTCCTGCTGTTGTGAAAATGAAGGTCTGCTTTCTCGGATGCTGATTAGTTAATATTCGGTTTCTTGCTCTATCTTGTCAACCTGGACACATGGATTGCAAATTCTCTTAAAAATAATTTGCCTTAGATCAAAGCTGCGCGCTTTTAACACGATAAAATTCTGAATCGTGTTTGTGTAATCTGTTCTTTTTTTTTTTTTATTAGAGATTATAAGACCTTATAAGCAAACAATTATGATTTCCATATGGAAAACATATTTTAATATCTCTCTTTGTGTTGCTTCTAGGAAACGCTGCCCTTGTGTCTATGCATTGAAATTTGTATATAATGTGTTAGTAGTAATTTCCATATTCTACTATGTTCTATTTTTCAAGTAATTATGTTACTCTACATCATTTCAATTATGATTTTTTTTTTTTTTTTACAACTTAACTAAGAAAATACGCCTATTCGCTATAAAAAGCAAAACCTTTAGAGTGGATTACTACGTAACATTAATCCACATTCGATTATTTTGTAAAAACTTTTAAAAGTCCTATTAGGCTGCTCGAATCAAGGATAAATATTCGTTCACACAAACCACATTGTCTTTTCAAAGTAGTGACTGTAACACACGTCACCAGTGGCAATTGATTGGCTCATATACTAATAAGCACGCTACGGTGCCAAGAGTCGGGTATAGTACAAAAATTAGCATATATAACTGTAGTATATTATTATTTTATTTTTTTAATTTCATTTTATTTTAAAGAATTAACAACAATTCAGACCTTCAAAATTTAGATTTACTTTTCTATTATTTGTATTTAAGTATACATAGATATATGAAAGCCACATATTTATAAACTAAAATGACCAAAATGTTCCATTAAAAGTTTTAGAACTATTAGATGTATTTCTGTCCTAAAAAAAAAAAGTAACAAAGACTATTTTAAAGCACGCCACACTTTTTACATTCACTCATAAAGAATGTACAAAAAAAAATATTATTATTTTCTTTACATTTATGGACCACTCGTGCAACTGAACGATTATGCACACAGCGGTTTCTTAAAGTAAGGCATCATCATCATTATCGTTAAAGTATAACAAATGTATTTCGTCGATTGCGTGATCCAAGCAATGCATGCTCCCTTTGCATTCTAGTAAACCGATGTTGGGTAACAGGAATATTTTAATATATGTATTTGCAAATGCCAGTGTAACTAACTACCTGAAGTTAACGGGGAAAGTGGATTGATTTTACAAAAGTTCCACACAGAACAACAACCTACATACATTTCTTTCACATTTTGTTCATTCTTTTTGCTTTTCGTTTCCAAAAAAGCATTACAACCAAACAATTCACGAAGACGACAAAATAAGTAAATAAACAGATACTACACCAAAAGGTAAAGCTTATTTTATTTTAATCGAAGAGGTTTTTTTGACGAAAGAACGAAGTGATTTGATTTTTTAAAAATTTTACTTGAATTATTTCATATTGATAGTAATTTATTAAGTCCTAAAATATCAGAAAAACAATTAACGTACAAAAAAAAAAAAATTTATGTGGCCACTGAGCTTGAAGGAAAAACTAACAGCTAAAAGATTTTATGTGTAAAAAGCGCACTAATTTTTGATAATTTCCCTGAAGTTGTGAGTTCTAATTTCACGGAGCTCGATACCACAGGCTTCCAGTTCAAATCCCGGCGGTGCGATAGTTGTTTGTAGTGGTTTGGAATCCACTTTAGCTGTAGGTCCCGGTCTCATATGACCATAGAGTTTCACAGAGCCCAATCAGACTTCTCACCCACATCATTCCTAAACTGTAAAGAGGTAACTCAGCTCTAGGCACGGTGATGTGGTGTGGTGTAGTAGTATTAGTAGTAGTTCTAATCTCACAGTTTTTGTCATGACATCTTGGGGGATTTTTAAAACATTTTTTTTTAAATTTATGCATAGAAATTTTTAAGAGTTGTTGTTGCTTATCCCTTGATTTAGAATCCTAAACCAAGTCCAGTAGATCATGCTGCATCAATAGATCGTAAACGGTCCTCCCCCTCATTCAACAGTTGCCTCACAGAGGCACCAATACAATCGATGAGATGAGAGGGAGACGCGATGGCCGAAAAATGACAAAGAGTAAATGTCTCCATTGAAGGTCAAACTCTTAGTGTGGCCAGTCCTTAATCTAGCTAAAGCCGTTTGAGTGATCTAGGACAGGAGCACTGCAAGGACATACCAGGATATTTAGCGGCGTACCATGCATGAATATTTTTAAGAGTAACTGGCACATAATCCTGTTACGCTTGAAAAATCAAGAAATCACATTCGTATACTGCTGTCCATTCGACAACATGACTCATTGTCAAATAATATAAGACAGTTTAGATCAAATAACAAGTTCGAAAAATTTTCCAACAATTTTTGCATTCATTTCTACAATATGATAATTTCCATCCACTTTGAGTGATTAAATATAGGTTTTAGAATTCGTGAAGATATAGATTTTTTTTCGCATTTCAAAGGAACAACAAATCAACCTCACGGTTGAACGTTGATCTTTAGGTATATCAGTAATTTGAAACAATCATTATCAGTGGTGGCATGTTCGCACCTACGCCCCTACTTTGAACCCAATGGAGAGACTTCTCGGCTCACTGATTGATTGGGTCCTCCTACGTATGAACAGCGCAATTCTCTGTTAGGCTTTCTAGCAGCACTTCCCTTCATCAGAGGCCTAGAGTACGAGCCTTCAAGTCAGCGTGATAGCCATCTGGTAACGTGCAATATTCTCCTATTTAATTTTCTGAAAATCCACAAGCACACTAAAAGTACTCCAATCAGTATACTTCTACTTCTTCCAATAATTTAATATTGTATAAAATTACATATTTTAAATACATCATATTTTATATTATTATAAATATATATTATTTTATATTTTTATAATTTTTAAAATCTTCTCCAAATAATGTTAAATACTATAGGGAACATAGAATCATCATAATATCATATATTTATATATATATAACCTGGGCCATCACTACAAAAGAATATATAATTTTCTATATATATAATGTTAGAAATTGTAATGCTATTAGATTTATTATTCTATGGTTTTCAGAAAAAAAAAAAAAAAGAAACAAAATTAGTCTTTTCAATATTCAATAAATTAAAAAATATTTAAAAATAAAATAATTATTGAAATTGAACTTCTTAAAAATAAGTTATTTGAAAAAAAAACCCTCTGAATTAAAAAAAAAAAAAAAAAGAAAAAGAAAAATAAGAATCTTAGAAGTCAGAGCAGTTTTGCTTAGGTCTCGCATCTAGTGCAAACCTTAAATATTAAAAATCTTCCAACATCTCGTGTACTTCTTTAAATCCATTTCTCCAATACGGGAATTCACATCCATTTTGAATGTTCGAAATTTGAAACATACTTATATATATATATATATATATATATATATATATTTTCTTTTGTTTCGTGAAATCCACAGACGCAAGAGGGGAGGTGCGAAAAAAGAAAGAAAGAAAGAAAAAAAAAAGAGGAAAAGAAAGAAAAGGTAGCCGCGCTCCCCGAATGCCGTTTGTCTGTAGAGAACATTAAGAAAAAGAAAAAAGAGCAAAAAGAAGAACGCTAAACGTCGGAAAGGGGGGAAAATCATTTTGAATCGACGGAGAAGCACCGTCGGACACGCCTCTCTCTCGCTGCCGACTTCCCTCCGCCCATCCGCGGCCGGCAGTTTCGCGGTGCCCGCGGGCAGAGAGCCACGGCGGCGCCGAGCCACCAACTTCCGTCTATTTCGCCACGGACGACCGTTTTTTTTTTTTTTTTTTTTTTTTTTTTTTTTTTTTAATAAGGCAGAATGAGGAAGGGAGGGGGGGGGATTGAGGGTCTTATTTCGTGTGACCCTTAAACAGGGGGCCAAAAAAAAGAGACACGCTCGTGTTTATGTGTGTTTTTATAATGCCGACGTTCGTCTTTTTCTTTTTTTTTTTTTTCGTATAATATTTTATGGAACATTTTTTATTGTTATTTTATTTTTCTTAATGCATCTGACTGAAGAGGGGACACAATGGTAAGGGCTATTAAAAGGTCATAAATGCAGAATTGGAGTTTCCAATGATTGCACCAAACGTTCGACTCAGAACGAAGAAAAGGCACAGGAAAAGAAAGAAAGAAAAAAAAAGAATGTTTGTTTTATTTTTTTACCAAGATGAAAAGGAGGGGGGTTTACTCTGCAGGATCCACTCTTTTGAATAGACAATGGATTGAGTAGATTTTATGCTACAGGAACAAAGCATCAACGATTATTTCTCGAATTCTTACTTTTTGAAAGCATTGTCTCTCATTCCGGAGTTATCGGGGAAGAAATGAATATTAGAAGATAAAAAGAGTTGAATACCGCTTCTTTAAACTAACCAAAAATGTCATTTATTCTTAACTATTATAACATTCGCCGTCAAGCATGAAGGTAAAAGATACAAGAAATTGAAATTTATTTAAATCCCGTGATGATAGATACCAAACCATCATCAATATTCTGAAAGAAGATCTCATGTGTGTATTGATAAAATCAACCTCTACACATCAGTAAAATCCATCTTTCTCTCTATCTCTCACTCCCCACATATATCTATATCTATATATAATATACATCAAAACTATTTATTAGTTCTATAGTTCTAATATATTAGTTTTTCTGATTGTGTTTCTATAAAACATATAAAAAATACTTGTAGCGAATACAGTTGCGTGCAAAATGGTCGTGTTATCAGTTCATGCGTCAGTTTTCTTGTCATTTATATATCTATATGCCTATGCGCCATCTTCTTCATATATATTACGCACATATATATATATATATATATATATCCATATAGATATCCATAAGATGTGTTAAGATATGAATTTTATTAGGAAAAAAATATCGAGTGATTTTACTCTTAATGATTTTTATAAATAAAAATAATTTAGGAAGTAAACTATAAATGTCTATATAAAAACATAGTCACATAAACTTAAAAAATTGCCATTTTAATTTCAAAAAAATTTTTTTTTTTTTAAGTTTTGTACGATTGCGAACTATAAGGGTTAATGTTCCCATATTTACAAAGCAATTGTTATCCTATTATCAAATAGAATATTTTTAATACCGATAATCCCTGAATCACCATTCTTAATTGATTTTGTAATGAAATAGATTTAATATTTTTCTTGGTAAGAATAATCTCAACTGAAAACAAAAAGGTATTCATTGATACCCATGTTCCTGAAGAGACTAAACAAAAATATTTTCAAAATAAAAAGAGAGGCGAGACGTGTCGTTCTTCCGAAGGATATTTAAAATGATTACAAACTAAATAAAACCGAGAACAAAAGAAGCAATCGAATGTTCACGCAGAATAAGGGAACGAGCCCTCTCCTCTTTTTTTGTGCCTCTTGTCATCTCCTCATTGATCTTCTCCATCCTCTGATTTTACATAAAAGATGTGCGGTTTGAAAGATTTCCTCTACGGTGAGTCGTCGGGGTCGTTGTAAAATTGCAGTTGATTCTTTAGTTGAATGCTGCGAATGTGGAACTGGGGTGACCTTGTGGTTCGGGCGTTGGATGTCTGAATCGAGACAGTTCTGTTAAAAACAAGACAAGTTAATAGAATTCAAAGTTCATTTGTCGAAGTCGGCTAGGTCGCATTAAATCAATAAGCTGGCAGCATTTATAGAATTTTGGTCGTTGGTCGCCGAAAGGGTGTTTGCTTCCATCCTAAAGTGGTCAGCCAGTCTAAGGGTAAAGGCTGATGTGTAAAGTTGGAAGAAAAGCATTAATATATATATGTACTTCTTCGTCTATTGACTCGACAACCCATATTGGGCCGAGGCCTTCCAGAGAGCCTACTTCTATTTAAATATTTGCTTTGCGACAGTTTTCTAGTTAGTAACTCTTAAAACTTTAAAATCTGGTCCACAATTTTAAAAATCAAAATCAAAATCTTAAATTTTGAGGGCTTTTAATCAAGTCTACAAAAAACCACACAATTGATCTGTCTCAATTTGGGCCTACCCCTAGTTCTAGTTTCAAATGGTATATAGTTGAATGTCCTAAATGTCAAGAATGAGGGGTCCATTCGGCAGATGTAGCCCTTAAACATATATATATATATATATATATATATATATATATATTATATATGAATGTTTAATGATCACGTGAATTAATTATTACATTTCAAATTTTGTTGCAAGCACATCGTATAATATTTATTTGTTTTAAAGAAAAGGTATGACCAACAGGAAAAAAAAATTTGATTAATAAACAAATTAATTCATAGATTATTTAATAAACTTATCGAAAGATGTTTCCTAATATATTGAACATTGAAAACTCTTACATTACAATTAGTATTATTATTTCTATTTAATTTATCGTTATATTTACGGAAAAGAGTTGTTGAATAATATTACTTTCTATTTGGATCTAAAAATTTGATTTCTAAGAATATTTTTCCTCAATTTCTATTGATAAGTTTACGTACCTGCTAAATATAATAAGATTTAAATGAAATATCTTAAATAAAATGGCGATTATTTATCAAAATAAAAAAGACAACTTGTTAAAAATTTTTTTAATTGAATTTGTTTTTCTTTTATTTGTATTACAAACATAATTTTATGAAATGAATTCCATTTTTCCCCATTTCTAATTAGATTCATGCCGCATTTAATTCAAAGAGCAAAATATTCATAGGAGAAAATATTAAGTTTAACATGAAAGAGAAATTTTGAAAAACACAATTTTGTACTCAGATATTGAAAACATATACCATTTGATAAAATATCTACAGCTATAAAGAAAATGTAAGCTTGATGATAAATTAAAATTTTATAAAAATAGACATACTTCATGTCTGACTTAATAAGCTCAAAATAAGATAAGAAGTATTGTCTTAAATAAACATTAAGCATGAATATTTTCCTCGTGTATGTTAAATTATTATATTACCTTGTATTTTAAACTCAGTATTATCATATAACTCTGTATTACTACTACTACTTAACCTACTAAATTAATCACATTAAAATAAATTGCTTGAATTTGAAGCAAAAAATCAGGGAAAAGTAAAAGGTAGACAAATTATTTCTTATAAAATGATAATTACATATAAATCTGAAATTTCATAGCAAAAAGTTTTTCTTCTCGTATATATGTAACAGTATTAGAGCAATACAATTTGTGAATTAAGTTTAAAATGTAGAACGACTCCGATTTAAAAAAAAAATAACAAACAAAAAATTCTTTTCACAGAACTATTTCTTCGTGAATTTTTTTTTTTTTAAATGTCAATTTTTAGAATTTGCTCTTTTTTGAAAATGAATGTATCCTAATCTATAAGATATTTTGCAAGCGCCATTTTCAGATTGTGAGATTATGTTATTTACATACATTCTTTATATATATGTATGTATATATATACATATGATAATATGAAATTAAGAACATTCCTTAATTTAAAAATTTTAAAGTAGGTGTAATATTTTATAGCATTTACTTTTACTGCTGTGTATCTCACAGAAAAAATACAATTATATTACAAATACTATTATTAATGAAAAATCCAAATACAATACAATTATAAATAAATGTATAAATGTTGTAGGGTAAAATGAGCATCATTATGTTCTTCCTGTATTTTTCATGGGACAAACATTTTTTCCTGTGGGTTAATACTTTTTTTTTAAAACAAATAAATATTAATAAATAAATGAAATAAATAATATAATAACAATAACAAATAAAAAATAAAATAAAAAGATGGTCTGATCAATAAGAATAAAGACTGATAATACTGACTATATAAAGACTGACTATAAAGACTGATAATACTGACTATATAAAGACTGACTATAAAGACTGACAAATAAAAGACTGATCAGTAATAACTAAAAACATAATTTAATTCAGACGCGGCCCTACAATCCTACTGCGCAAACGTTAGTGTTAAATGATTATAAAACATTTATCCTGCCACATGTTTATTTTGGTAACATTTATTGAAAGAAAAATAAAATGCTTCATTATGCTTCATTCAGCCGAGCTGGAATAATTCAATACTCAATTATAATAAATTCACTGATCATTACTAACGAAGAATTCTCCAAATAGCCCACTACTGGAGGCTGGTGGGCTATTTTAAGAATTCTTCGTCATCACCTAAAAATACCGTTTTGAAACGTTCTACAACCCCTTCATATCTATGCAAAAGGTAGATAACATGTGGGCAAGCTGTCCTGATATATTTTTCAGGAAGATGGGTTCTTCAAAAATACGCACGTGTGAAATGAAGGCCATTTACATACAGAGAGTATTGGAAGAATTTCTTTATTTTTTAACTTTCTTTTCAAGGAGTTAAACCCACATACACAGAGGAAACGATCAATGCCTTCATTCAATACGATTTTTGCTCCCACGAATTCTACTTCTATTTTATGCAGAAGAATTTGTTTTTTAATGCGAAGAATGAAATTGCCTCATTTAAAATTTTTATAGCCGTTTTTTTTTTTATAAATTTCTAATTTTTTTTATTTGTTTGTTTCGAATCGTAATTTTTTTTTGTTCTATGACACTATTCGGTATTATTGATTTTCTTACGCTATAAGCCCACGCATAGTTGAGATGACAACTTTTACTGAAAATTCCAGAAAATTTTAAAATCTGCCGATGGCACTTACCATTTCTTCCTGGGGGTCTAATAGAGTATGAAAAAGGAAGCATTTTATTTTCCTTTCAATAAATTTTAGTTAAAATAAACATCCTTGAAGCTAAATGCTTTATAATCATTTAACACTAACATTTGTGCAGAATGATGATAGGGCCGCGTCTAGATTTGAAATATATTGTCAGAACGTTTGTCTGTTTCATGCGTTGAATTTGGAACTAAAAAAATAACCTCCTTATTTCCCCATATATTCAATCGTCTTTTGGAAGGTCATAAATCCATTGATGCCTGACCAAAAACCAACACGAGGCCGAGCTGTAATCCTTTACCTCTGAAAGCTGACGAACGAAACAGTCTGCGCTTTGATTTTCCCCCCATACTGAAAAACTGGCTTGATGCGCTGGGAACAAAACATTCGATGCTTATTGGACATAGATAAATTTAAATACTTGTGAGAAATAATACTTGTGATACTTTAAATACTAATACGTAATACTTTAAGTACTTGTGATAGTAGGCAAGACTGTGAGACCTTCTCGAGAATGCTCCCACAGATAGTTAACACAGTTCATATTTTCCCGAAAAGGATATTATTTTGGAAAACATTGCCAAAGAAACTTGTTTTCAATATAAGTTCGAGCAATTCTTAGATATAATTTAATATTTTGCTCCTGCAAATAATACGAAAATTAGGAAAATTGATGATTTAAGTAAATATCTCTCGTCGAGAAGAAAAAAAGTACTTTAAAAAGTTTTAAATTCATGAAAAATCTTAAAATCATCCTTTAAGATTATCATTTTTTTTTTTTCTAATGCAGCTGGCAAACACTTTAGACAGCTTGGTCTTGGATGCCTTAAGGCAAGCGCTGCACAGACGAACTCACTTTGCATTACCCAGGGGGCGCGTGTAACTTGAAGATAAGCCACGGACGCGGAGTAACAATGCCCCCGCAACGCTCTACGATCTTATTAGGACCGGGACCTAGGGTTTAAAGTGGATTCCGAACCACTACAAACATCCATGGCACCGCCGGGGCTCGAACCTCGAAACCTGTGGTACCGAGCACCAGAGCGCTAGCCACTCGGCCATTCAGGCCCCTCTAAGATGATCATATAAATTTAAAATAAAATTATATGTTTACAATTTAAATGCAAAAGTTGAAAGCTATGATATCTAAGATCCTCATTCGTAGCCTAGTTGTAATGCAACCTCAGTTAGCTTGTAAGAAGATTTCCCATGGTAGCATGATGCCATGCGCAGTCATAATCAGTGCTTTGAAAAACAAATAGGAATATTGTGATACAGTCTTGTACAGACAATCGGACTGCCTGATTGAATGTTATTCGGTTTCTTCAACACGACACACAAATGCAGGACAGTTATCTTCGAAAATACATATACGTCGTTCTAAAAGATGATGTTGACGTACGGAAGTGGTGTTCATCATCAAAAATCTGAAAAGAAAAATATTATCTAACAACGTATGACATTAAACTTTTAATCACTAAAGTACTTTCTTAGCTTCATATATTTTACTTTACTATAAAAATGTTTTAGATTTTAAATATTAAAAGCTTAGCATTTTTATAAGGATAAAAGAGGATAAAATACTAAAATATGTTAAACTACTATCAGCAAAGTAATTATATTTAAACTTAACATTACTGAAGAAAGTGAACAAGAAAGGTCAAATATGCTATTTGAAATGGAGACCCACTTAAAAAAAAAAGGAAAAGATTCAGTTAATGTGAGTTTGAGCCGTGTAAGTCATGAATTTTAAAACTTTTCCGATGACTCTTTTTGAAGGAGAAAAGCGCTACACCCATTCACCGAGTCAAAGAATTCTTCGCCAAGAAATTGAACACTTTAAAGAAAAGAAGGATTTGAAAGAAAAGGGCACAGAAGAACCCATTTTCTTTTTCTCCAAAGAAACCCCTAACTAGTTCCGCCCACATTTTTTTTTTTTTTTCAATCCCTTTTCTTCTACCTTTTCTCTCTGAAAGCACTTTTTTTTTTTTTTTCTTCTTTTTATCAAAGACAGAATCGATGGTTATCGATTTTTATCCCTTACAGAAGCTTTTTAATGGAAGGTTCGCTGTGCCTACAATTCTTTTCAGAAATTTAGCGAGGGAAAAAGTCGGATATTTTCAAAAATTCAGTTTCTGGCCTTTACTCAGCCATAAATGACTGTGCATCGCTTCCATCGTAATCTTCCGCTGTTTGCTTTTTAAAGCTTTGTTCTAACGCTTGTGTAGTTTTGGGCTCTATCATTACGAATTTTCGATTCAAGTAAGGTATGATTGATTCATTCATTCAGGATATCGGGAATGGAATGAGTATTTATGAAAAAAAATTAATAAAAAAATTTTTTTATGGTAATAAAAGTTAGTAATTTTTTAAATATATAAATAATTTCACATGTAATTTTTAACATTATTTTGATTTTTACTTTTTAAATTGTTAGTAATTAAACGAATTTTTTTATACGCAATGAATTGAAATATATAAATAATGGTATTTCTAATGTAATTTTAAATACCAATGCTCTTTTAAATTATTTTTATTTTGAATTTTTAACTCTTGGAAAAAAGGATTGATGGATGGTGTCATTCAGGACTTCAGAAATTAAACGAATATTTTTATACGCAATGAATTGATAACAAAGTACATTTTTATAATGGTATTTCTAATTAATTTTAAATACCAATGCTCTTTTAAATATATAAATAATTTCACATGTAATTCCCCTTAATTATTTTGAATTTTTAACTCTTGGAAAAAAGGATTGATGGATGGTGTCATTCAGGACTTCAGAAATTAAACGAATATTTTTTATACGCAATGAATTGATAACAAAGTACATTTTTATAATGGTATTTCTAATTAATTTTAAATACCAATGCTCTTTTAAATATATAAATAATTTCACATGATGTAATTCCCTTAATTATTTTGAATTTTTAACTCTTGGAAAAAAGGATTGATGGATGGTGTCATTCAGGACTTCAGAAATTAAACGAATATTTTTATACGCAATGAATTGATAACAAAGTACATTTTTATAATGGTATTTCTAATTAATTTTAAATACCAATGCTCTTTTAAATATATAAATAATTTCTCACGTAATTTAGTTTAACTATTTTGAATTTTCGATTCTTGGAAAAAGGAATCGATTGATTTTTTTTTTTATTCAGCATATCGGAAATTGAATGAGTATTTCTTTATACGTAAAGAATTGATAAAAAAAAAGTACATTTTTATGGTGATATTTTTTAAATAATTTTTAATACCAATACTTTTTTAAATATGTAAATAATATCATATTTAATTTGGCATAATCGTTATGAACTTTCGATAAAGTAGAGTTTTGATTGATTAAGGATATCAGAAACGGTATTTCGTTATATGTAATACATAAATTTAAAAAATAAACCTTTTTATTTTAAAACATTAATTACCTCTGAATAGTAAGTAATTTTTAAATATATAATTAATTTCACATGTACTCCAGCTTAATCCAAACGAATTTGATTATGAGTATTAAAAATTGTAATATAAAATTCGAAGAAAAAGAAAAAAATTGATAAATTGAAAGGGATTGATGGATTCTTTCATTTAGAATATCAGAAATTGAATGAGTATTTCTTTATACGTAATGAAGTGATAAAAAAAAATACATTTTTAAGGTGGAATTTTTAAATATGTTTGAATACCAATATTTTTTTAAATATGTAAATATTATCACATGTAATTCGGCCTAATCATTAGGAATTTCCGATAAAGTAGAGTGGGATTGTTTGATTGATTTAAGATATCGGAAATTGAATGAGTATTTCGTTATATGTCATTACACAACTTAAAAAAAAAATACCTTTTACTTTAGTACATTAATTACCTTTGAATAGTAAGTAATTTGTAAAGATATAATTCATTTCACATGTACTCCAGCCTAATCATTACAAATTTTGGATAAGATATGAAGGATTGATTTAGAGCATTAATAATTGAAAGGAAAAATTCGAAGAAAAAGAAGAAAAAAAAAATGATAAATTGATATGAAAAAGGTTGCATGTCATGAAATTTTAAAATTATATCTTTTGAAAATTTTATGTTAATGTAAAATTATATGTTATGTTTTGAAATGCTAATTTGTGGAATTGTAATTTCAGTATGTAATTCAAATGATCCATTGCAAATATTTGAATGAAGTATAAAATGATTTATTCATTCAATCAAATCATCTCTGAGAGATCTTATATTCTCTTATTATGATTATTCACTTAATATTCACTCTTATTATGATTTAGAGCATACATATTTTTTATATTCGATGAAACATTAATTTGATAATTGGAAAATGTAGATTTGTACGATAAATTTTCGATTAAATATTTTGAAGCGCAAATTTTTTTTACTTTTCGTTAAAAATATTCAGTAGAACCTTTTATGCATTACAATAATCTCTAAAAAGATGTCAAAAACTAAATAAGTATTTAGCATTATGACATAAGACATTGAATTGATATTTAAATAACCATAATTTGTTATTTTAAAACTTTAATTAGTTTTGGGGTAAAGAACTTAATTAGTTTTGGGCTGTACATCATCAATGACATGTTAGAGCGACATTCTTGAAACTTAAAAATTAGAAATTTAATTGCATTAAGTGATAAATAATTTTTATGCTGGAAGAGCTTAAAAACTTTTTCAATTATTTGATAAGGAAAATCAATAAAATTCTTATTCTCGAAATTCTATATTTCTGACATATTCAAACAACTAGTTCAGAGGAATTATCCCCATCTTTGAAAAAAAAAAAAAAAAAAATGATAGATATTTTGAAAGATAGCATTATTCCTCTCTTACATTTTACCAGGGGCAACAGGAAATTTCACTGTTTACGCCGAGGCTAATTACGGTAACTCAATTGACAAGAAAGTTTCTTAACTCTATTCGAGGGAGAAAAGAGTGTAAACCCCCCAGAAGACGTCCTCAGGGATGTTCGTCCCAAATTGCTATGCTACAAAGGACCATCAATGACCCTTTCTCCTCAGTCTCCTTAAAGTGCCAGAGCCATTGTAAAGTGGCCAATAACTTTCGTTGGCTTTTAAACATCTTCTAAAAGGCATAAATGGGCATTAAAAAGAAAAACAAGTAATATAAAACAAAAAATTTTAAGTCAATTCCTCCTTTTTTTCATTATATTGCAGAAAATCCTTTATAAATAATTTTCATTCATTTTTAAGTTTATCTGGCGCCATCTATTGGTAGATATGGGCAACTTAAATCTAAAAAAAAACTAAAATTAATTAATTGAATTTAATTACTGAATTAATAATCGAAAAACTGTATTAACATCAAGTGTCATCCACTACAAGTAAAAAAAAAAAAAAAAATGTATTTGAACTTGAGCGGATGAATAAAAAGTATTTTATTAACGATTGAAAATTTGAACAAGATATATATAGGGAGAGTGTGAGCTAATAGAAGGAATTGAATAATTTTTTAATTCTAAAAAAAGAAAAACTAAAATAGTTTATAGACGGTCATTGTTTCAAAACCTTTACATTATTATATATTAGCAATATCATTGGTGCGTTATCAACGCCATGCAATATAACGAAAATGAACAAATTGAAGAGCATCACTTTCTCTTCTTCCGAGAAGATTTCCCGTTCAATGAAAGTGTTTACTTTTCCCAATCCCTAAATGAGTGCTAATTCACGGTGTTTTTATTTTACAATGCACGAGTCATCTACCTGAATTTCAAAATTATCAACCCTCCATCATCCGTGGGCAAATAAATGACTGATAGGAGCCACGCGTTAGGAATTTCAATTATGCTCTTTTATAATTGGTGTTTCGATTTCTTTAGCTTTATTCATTAAGTATTAAAAGACTTTCGCGAAGTTTTCTTTGAGCACTTCTTATTAAAAGCCGAGACGTTTAATGAGGATATAATCTCTTCCATTGCCCTGACCTTTGAACTAGCTAAAGAGAGCCCCGTTCAAGTGCTTTCCGGATTAACTCTTAAGTGGTTTTACGGTTGCTTAACGGATGCGATCAATTAACTAATTTCTGTCGTATCAAACGAGGAATTGGAGAAGCAAAATGATTTCGCTTTTACAATAAATATTTTTTTTTCAAGCCACGGGAGCTGGATCATATTTGGTTTGTAGAAATATGTTACGATTTCGTTCTAGTCCGCTTAATTAGGAACCAATAAATTGGTAAACTTAATATGCTTTTGGCAACATGTTTCAATTGGCTATCTTTTTTTATGTGTTTCTCCCGTACAACTGAAATCTCAGCCAATTGTCTTTTAAAAGGCTTTTAAGAATACATTTATTTTCTTTTTGGGGGCTAAATTTGCTACATATCAGTGTGAATGTATAGTGTTCGGAAAATTTTTTGCTGGATAATTAACCTTACGTTATAAACCGCTGCCGTTCTGAGACTGCAGTAGACGCCTAGTATCAAAAGTTTCGCTATTTGAATAGTCAAAGTTGATCATTTTCATTGTTATGTATTTATCATATAAAATAATCAATTTATTGTGTCAAGATTTAATAATTTGTGAAGTATTTCGTCACAAGAGAAGTTTAAGGAATGCTATTTAGTGAGTGTTTTATTAGAATGAACTAATTGTTCCAGGCTGTGATATCTCAAATTCTAGTACATTTTCGGAAATAATCGAGGGAGAACCTGAGCACTCTTTTTATTGAATAGGGTCTAGATTGCTTCTGGATTAGAGGGATTAGGTATACTATGACATACTTCAGCAAAATAAACGAACAAATTAATACAGAAAAGACAGAAGTAATTGAAGAAATAATGTTGTTACATACCCAATGTTTCATGATTACCAAACAATTCTACAATTCAATTCTAGTTTTAGTTTCAGAAATCATGGATGGCCAAAGCTGTATAAAAAGGTACTTCATAAAATCTCTTTTAACTCAACAATTTTAAAAAAAAAACATAAATGAAAGAGATTTTAAATTCATGACAAATAACGTCATTTAATATTAACGAAAAATTTAAAATATATTGCCAGAAAGAACAGAAGAATTTGTCCACCTAATTGGTGATATTTAGAAATACACTTGTGTTCAAAATTAAAATAATTTTCATTTTTGGTCTACTACCTCCAGAATTACTAAATGATCTCTAAAAAATAAGTTATGAACACAGTTTGACATAGTTAAAAAATTTTCCGCCCGACAGTTAGATACAATGAAAGAGAAGCCTTAAACATGATTGTGCATAAGACTTCTCAGTGCCAGAAAGTCTATAATAGAACTTATCTTTTAGAACTCAAAAAATGGTTTAATAGAAGTATGACCCCTCTTACAATTAGTTATACAACTCTTACAATGTAAATTCATCCCAGAAATCAGAGAGTTTATGAGTCCCCTGTTTCCTACAGCAACGCCATTTCCATGCCCCGGATGGTTCTCGAAGGTTATTTGCAATTGCCCTCTCAAGAACCTCCCCGACATGTTCTATTGGAATTATGTCTCAAAAACTGGCTAGACAATCCATTCAGGTAATATCCTCACTTTCTAGAAATTTAATGATAAAATGAATCCTACGTGGGCATGAATTGTTGTCCATTTAAATGAAATTAGGACCAACTGCCCATTAAAAATCAACATAGGGGTTCAAGATTTCATCCCTGTGCTTCACAGCTGTCACAGAAGTTCTGAAAAGACATTGGGAACCTGCTCGTCTAGCGAACATGATGCCTGCATGAGACATTAAATCTCCTGCCTCAGTGGAAGACAGGTAGCAGGTCCGTAGCTACGTCGTCGATAATGAGTAGTTTGGCTGCATAGGGACTCATCAATGAATAGAGTTGTCTCCCGCTCATATCAATCCAAAGTCGATGGTCTTTCCACCATACTCAACGGACTCTTCTGTGAGCACAAGTGAAAGGTATTCAAAGAATAGATCTTTCTGTAAACAGATGTCTCTGGTGCACCCTTCAGGGAAACAGTTTCTCTTGAAGGGTTCTTGTGACAATATGAAGATTAAGACACAGCTAAAAAAAAATTAAAGCTGAAATCTTGTAAAGTCTCTATGTAATGGACAAATGTAAGTCTTCATTAGCTGCTGTGATTCTTGAATGACCTTGTCTATGCTTTATCTCTGCGAATTTAGTACCTTGGGCATGACGTTGGAGGTCATAATTTAGCTTGTAGCAATCAGCAATTGAGACTGTTCTGCTTGTTTCTCCACGTTTTGCCGTTTCATCATCTAAGCTTTGGGGATTATTCATTTTAACTATTTGTTTTTGCAGAATTCGCAGAATTTTACTAGGCCACATTTACTTTTAAAGCTTGATCCTCTACATGATACACCAATATACACGAACGTGCAATTTTTGGACGCATTAGTCCTACCTTTCTATCTGTACTTTTGTAGAAAATCGACAAATGCAAAAATTCGTTTAATTGTGTTTACCAGTGTGCATTATTAATCATTATCACAGAAGGCATCTAAAATAATCAAATTGTGTAAACTGTTTATATAATTTAATAAAATATAAAAATTAATTTTATAACTGAAATAGATCTTGTTCAATAAATCTAACATTATCACCTAGAAAACAGGTCTTGGGCTAGAAAATATCTCACGAGGAACCAGTGGCATAAAATTTGCACCACCCAACCAATCTAAAGAGCAATGCTTTCTTCCCCCTTTTATCTTCTGACTTCATAACGATAATTCTCGGAAGAATCCATAAGTGGCAAGGGCTAGTGGATGTAAGTGAGAGTTCTTTTTAAGAAATGTGCTTTTTTGGAGGGAACCATTCCAAACGATCAATTAATTTCGTTTCCGTCGGACGGCAGCGAAAGGTTTAAAGAGTGAGGCTACCTGTAGAGAGACGAGACAGTAACCTTTAATTAACGGCGCCGAACCTGCACTCACTTGTCAACAGCAACAGCATGGGGCCTTTGGTGCCCCTGGCGCCTGTCAAAAGTTTCTCTGCCCCTGCTTCCATTGATGTACACTTCAGTAAACCAGTTGTCGTCAGTGTAGGTCACAATGAAACTGCATTGGAATGCAGATTTATTCCAGTAGATTTTGAATTGTTTACAGTTAAGGGACTTGATTGAAGCAATAAAAAAGGAATGAAACTTTAAAAGATAAATAAATAGGCACCCATCAAGATGAAAAGAAAATATATGCAGATTTTTTTCATAATGAGATCCTATTTCAAATATTGGAATTATTTTTGTCAAAGTAATAATAAATGCAAGTGACAATTATATTTTATATCATATTAAGTTGTCCAAATGACACTATGAATTTTTAAAAATGATTAACAAATGAGTAACTTTACGATATTGAGGCATAGATGTTTAGGTGCATAGATTTTTTTATTATTGAACTAAGATCGAAACAATTAAAAAAAAAAAAAACAAAAAAAAAACCTGATGCCAAGTCTTCGTTGAACATTAGTCGGGCTTCATATACCTCTCGAACAATTCACCAACGGGGAGGACACTACCTTCAGGGATGAATTTTCGGGGTAGCTTCCACTCATTTCCGTATCGCATGGGATAAAACCCGGAAAACTCCTACCAAGCAGCCTGACAATCTAGGGAGATGTTTTTATTTTTATTTATTTTCATCATACATAGCATCTCTATCTCTGAATGCAGTGATAACCGCCAAAGGATTCGAACATCATCCCTCATACAAGAAGCTGAACACATTGCCAACGGTCCACGAGTTGGACAGCTACAACTTAACATTCCATTTATTTTATCCTTTAATCTGATATTATCTAAACTTCTATAGTTATGCATTTTAAATTTTAAGTTTGGCAAGTGTACCATTGCTATTACATAACTGATCTGCTATTTCAATAAATTCAACGATTTGTCTTTTATTTTTAACGTAATCAAAACCAAATTGTGACATTTTTTATGTATCAACAAAAACCCTAAACATCCTTGTTCTGTTACTTAACTATGGAAGAAATAATGAAATGATTGTAACAGCATACAAACGTATATTATTTGCCCTGATGATTTTACCCTCTAATCTAATATGATGCCCCGAAGGTAAATCCATTCTATGTAGAACACCAAATCACTAATGATCACTAATAAACACTCATAAATCACTTGTAGAACATGAAATCCAAGTCTCATTTGTAAATAAAAATGGTATTAACAATAATATTCAATATTAAAACTTAGAAGCAAAGCATAGCAACACAACTTGACTAATTTTTCTAGTTTTCTTGAATAAAACAAGCAAATGCTGGACAATTACACGAAGTTACTCGAAAGGTCTTAACCTTCGTCCGGAAAGTCATCCCCCCCCCTCCACCTTAAAAAAAAATTAATATAATCTAAACTTTAATTATAAACAGATTTTATACATCTGAGCGAACTAAACATCATTGCTAACGAAAATTTTCAGGAATTTTAATGAAATTTTTTAGTAATCTAATATACTTCATATATAAGTGTGCAAGACATTTTCTTATTTTGTTTAATATTAAAAAAAAAAGACATTCCCATACAAATATGCAAAGTTAGTGACCAAAGCAGCTAGAACCTAACAAAATTACTTTTTATTCCTAAAATAGATGTCACATTATTTTGATATCAAAACTAAGAATATATTAAAATCGTTGAATAATACAAATGATTGTGATCGGATAAATTAAAAAAAGGTAAAAATTGATGTTTTTCATGTTTCCTTCAGTCTCTTTAGATTTCATGCATGCCTTCTCATACACAGATCGCCTACAATATCAGTCAAATCAAAAAGAAAAATTATTTTGTCTAGCGATTTTATTTTGCTGATCTATAATTTCGCGGTGTGTTTCAAGGATGTGAAGGATACCGAAGAAGGAAATATGAGATATTTTTCATGTTTCAATTGTTTCTGGCTTTTCCGATCTTATCGCAGAATATTACAGCCACTACGTGCATAATCGTAGGAAACTTAATGAAAATTTAAGGTTCCTACCGTGGAATGATGTGTTTCCGTCAAATTCTTTCTGTCAATTGATCATTATCTACTTCATTTTCATTGTTTTGTTATTGATTTATCTTTGGTTTTACCAGTTCTTCAAAGGAAATTCTGTAAGTATTATGAGAGTTTTCAGGAATCCCTTGAAACATTACGTGATTATGGATCTTCCTTATTTGTGTCTGGGAATATTGAAATAACCACGCGGTGTAAAGCTTTTAAAAACAATAGCGCATTTGCCAATTCCTGTAAAATTCCTTTTATGAAAATTGCTCTCATTCTGTCTAGTGTAACTGTCAACGTCTATGAATTGCCCGTAATGTTTCTGAAGATTGTTCTCATTTTACAATTTCGCTGATGAATATTTTTCATGATTTTAAGCGAAATTACTGTTGCTTACAAATATCTAATCCCAGTTAGCAAGCAGGAGGACAAGGATCCGCTTCCCGCTAGTGACATGCACTACAGTTACTGAGTTTAAAAAACGTGGGAGTATTCTGGGGGGGGAGTGTCTCGCTTCTAAATTTGGGTTGTCTGGCTGGAATTTTGTGAGTATTCCCTAATAAAACTTCAAACTCTGGACAGTTATCCTAAAGGACATTTAAACTTTCAGCCATCCTAAAGAACAATGTTGACTAAAAAAGTGG
The DNA here is from genome assembly GCA_021605095.1 of Caerostris extrusa. Taxonomy (NCBI): domain Eukaryota; kingdom Metazoa; phylum Arthropoda; class Arachnida; order Araneae; family Araneidae; genus Caerostris; species Caerostris extrusa. The sequence continues at coordinate 26,349 of BPLR01004091.1, read as the reverse complement.
CTTTACCCATTATAAAGTCGTCGCTATCTTTAATGGGTTCATGGATGACTATGTAAAATTAGAACAATAAAAAATGCATTTAGGAACAAATACTTAATCTATAATGAAATGATAATTGCAAATTCATACAAGTTAAGAAAACTAGATATGTAATAAAGAATGAGTTGCAGCCATAGCTCTCCATTGCAAGAAAGATATAAACATTGATATATTTGTTTTTGTTTTCATATAAAACTATTACAGATGAAGGTATTTTTAAGTAAAATAATGTATTCAGAATTATAAAAGCCATATTAACTATATCGTAACCAGTACTACTATTGCACAAGTGAAAAAACTTGAAAATAATTTAATTTCAAAATGTTATCAAAAATTATAACTATCACGAAATCACGAAACATAACTAACTACAAATCATAATAAAGTGGCTGTAATTAAGTCAGTTTTTAATTAAGTTACTTTAACAAATACATATTAAATTTAAATTAGTTATTTTCTTAAAATTTATATTTGAACTTTAAATATGTTTATAACTATCGAATACATCTTGCTGTATACCGATGTCGGAGAAAAAAAACTTTTAAGTAATTAAGAGTTTTTTGTCATATAAGTTTTTGATTTTTACAGTTTTGCAATTAGAAATTTTAATAGTATCCATAATTTAATTTAAATTAAGTGTTTTTTTATTTAGTTCATACATACTTTTTATTTCTTTTATTCAAAATTATAAAGCGTTTCCTCAAAATAATAAGAATAAATCTATTTCTGTTATTATAATCTATTATTAATATCTATCCGTTATTAATATCAATTGTTTGAAAACATTTATAAATCATTTAATACCTGACTACTCAGCATTTTGTTAAGAGAAATTCTTAAAGATATCAAAAAGAAACTGCTTAAAGTAAAGGCAACATCAATTGAATTGCATGTTCTGTCTCATTAGGCAAGGCAGATAGATCACAAATCCCTCTGAAGATCGTGACCTCTCTTCTGATAGTAGTGTTGAGCACGTGAGCTGTTAAGTAAACAGGAGTGGTAGTCTTTTAAACCAGGGGTTGTTCCAGAGATAAATTTAATAGAAACCCATTCGTTAACCAAAATAGCATCCCTTGAGAATGAGAGTCACGACGAGCTTTGGCTAAACTAGGGTTGAATCCATTTTCAGTTTCATTACATCAAAATCTCTGGACATCAAGAAAGCATTTCAAATAACAGAGTCGTGGCGTCAAACTCGGAAGATTTGAGCAAGATGATTACAATAGTTCCGCCGAAAAAACCTATGATTTTCATCGTCCTCGGATTATTATGAAGGCCGAACGGAGAAAATAATGATTTCATACTTTGTTACCAAGGAAAGAATTGGAGGAGATGTTCTTGTGTGCATTCTTATTTTTATTTGGTGTAGGAAAAATGTTGCCGTGGTAATCGAGTTTTTAAGGTTGAATCATATGAGTAAATGAATCCGAGCTCACAGCTTAGTTCTTATTTTTTTTTTTTTTTTGCAACAGTTACGACTTCATTCTTTGTGAATCACTCTGTTATCAGTTCGTAAAGTGACTTCTTATGGTTTTGTTTTTCGTATCACGTTCGAAGTAGGAAAGTTCTTGTCGAAATAATTGCTGTGCTTTTAGTTTATTAACAAAAATGACTGTCATTTGGGTGATTTTGATTACAAACAAATTTAAATAGCATCTAACTGTACTTTTTGGTTTCTGTAATAAAATAAAATTGGTTATTTCAGAGGTTTTAGACAAATACTTTTTAACATAAATACACCATGATTTATAAAGAGATAACTATCTTTATTTTCATCAAGTGATCTTTAATATAAATGATTCATCATAATAGTTTTAAAACATTGGCTCAACTTTCATGTAGCATCTACATTTTTTAAAAATATTTTAAGGGAAAATGTAGGTATATGATTTAAAAAAAAAAAAAAAAAAAAGAAATGTTAATTGAGGCTCAAAATAAAATTTTCTCCGAAAAATTATTTATATAATTATTTATATAGTAAAAAATTATTAAGCTAGTCTAAAAGTTTTCTCTGTGTTCTACATATCTGAAGAACACAAAGGGAAAAAAATGTTCAAACAAAAATTTATTTGTAAGCAGTAGTAAATACTTTGAACAACAAATTTTATTCGTCAAATTGTCTTTAAAAGACTGATTGCTTGTTTTATTATTTTTATAATTCATTTATCTCATATAACTTGGTCCTGATAGCTTCAGTGAAACTATATATTTTTCAGTTCGGTAAAAATTTACAAAGAAATTCAGGTAAAAAGTTTTGCAAAAATATATTTTATTTGAATAACCTTGAGACGAACGAGAAAAAAAGAAGAACGTAAACACATTTTTTTTTTTTTTTTTTTTTTTTACTATTTTAACTTTGTGAATATTCGTATTAACAAATATTTCTTTGTTAATCTTGTTCAATCAAATATTTACAAATAATTACTATAACTCTACAAATAAAAACAAAATTGTTTTAACAAATATAAAATGCATGTTTAATTTTCTATTACGGCCAATTGGATATTAAAAATTATGTTTTTCATTTAATTAAAAAAAAGAAGGTGAATTTTATGGTTCTTTTCAATAACCAAACAAATAATCCTCAAAAAAAAAGAGGAGTCTTTTTGTAATTTTTAGATTATTTGCAACAGTTCTAATTCATTTATTTTAAAAATTATTCTTATTTTCTTACAATTTTTGGGAATATTAATATTATGCTAATAAGAACAGACGATTCTTGAAAATATATTTTAAACACGAAAAAGCAATTTCACACTAAATTAAGTTGTGTGATATTTTGCTTCTTTTTTTCCAGCAAATTTGAAATTTTTAACTTGTATCATTTTTCTTAAGACTGAGATATACACAGTAATAACAAATGCAAACTCCTCAAATGGATTTTACACATCAATTCAATAAATCGAGAGCTAATGGTAACTATAAGCTGTTTTACAATTGATTAAAATATACTCTAAACAATTCAAAAGATTTTGAGTTTTTCCAATGTAATAAATATAAAGATATAAGCATTCAATATCTGAAAGATCTCATGCCCCTTTTTATAAAAGAATTAGCCATAGATAAAGAAAATTACAACAAAAGCATTGCAGTAAATTTGTAGTTATAAGCCAGTTTTCGCTGTTAATCGAAATATTTCGTGTTAGATTATTAAAAGAAAAATATCACAGTAGTTGAATTAACCATTAAGTTGCGTTGTGTGACATTTTGCTTTTAATTATAACATACTTGAGCATTACCTGTTCTTTCCTCTTTATAAAATCGAAAATTTTTGATTTGTGTCATTTTCTTATGACTGAGATTTACCCAGTAACAACAAATGCAAACTCCTCAAATTAAGTTCACAGTCCTCAGTTAAATAAACCAATGGGTAACTATAAGCTTTATCAAAATTGATTAAAAGCATGTTTTATATCATTCAAAAAGACTTTCAACTTTTCTAATGTAATAAATAAAAATATATAAGCATTCAATATTTGGATTAAATTTCTAGCTATAAATTGTTTTATTATTTATTTATTGTTATTATTAGTTGAATTTATAGCAATTGAATTGTAGATGCAGTTTGAATCGAAATTGTATTGATATTAAAAGGAATATTTCTAATTTAATTCTCTGATGTATATGTCACATGTATTTATTATTTACGTCAATTTTTTTGTTTTGGCATTGCAAAGTTTTATATACATTTTCTGGCTTATCAATAAATGAGATTGTTTTGCTCTGAGTTTGGGGGATAGCCGGTTGCTAGGGTTAGTGATGTATGCTAAGTTACTTTTATTTATCGTTTCCTATTTTGGTATCCTATTTTATTGCTGATAAGCATTTTTTGTTATTGTTTTCTTTTCTCAAATAGGCGAAGAGTATCTTACTAAGGGCCATGCAAAATGTATCATGTTTTTTTTTAAATCCTTCTCAGAAAGAAGCCAACAAAATGGTAAAAACATACACATTTTTAACAAACAATAATATACAAAACTATGGGTGATATTTGAAAAGCAATTGTTGGAAGCTCCATATTATATTTTAAACCAATAGCGCATGATGTTCCATAATGCTTTTATGCCAATAGTGCACAGTCAAAAAATTTACTTCTGTGCATTGGTGTTGTAGAAAAAATATTAACCTGTTTTTAAATTTCTTATGAAATATTCGTAAATAATTTATATAAGAATGAAATAACATACATTTCTCAAACTATAGGGCACGAACCTTGTAATGTTCCGCGTAGAGGGCGAGGTGTTCATTTCATTAATCCCTATTCTATAAAATGGAAAATAATAAAAAAAACTTCTTTGGGCATAAAAGATACATTTGGGAAACTAAATATCCTTAACAGATTCTCTGGAAAAGGAAACTTTTTTAAGTATGTAATTAAAGCATTTTGAGAAATAGATAAAAATTCCAGAATCAGCACATAAGTGTATAAGCAAATCATTCACCTTCTTCAGTACTTGATTTATATATAAATTCTAAAAAATTATTTTTAGAATTATTGATATTTTACTCATAATTAGGCCACTTATGAACTTTTAATTTTAAAAGTTTTCTTACTAATTGGCCTTCGCAAGGGTAAGGAGTGAATTCCTGGTACCAGTAGTCCAGAAACGGATCCTATCACCACTATTTATAGACAAAGCTAAGCTTGTGCAAGTGGTTTTCAATTGGCACGTGGCTAACGAGCCTATCTCCGATCTCCCTCGTTTTCAATAGTGGTTCATTACTCTGTGAATAGTGCTTCATTAAAGCCTTCAGAACGTCGTCATCCTGAAGCTTTTTTTGGTCTTGCGGTGCGAGGTTAAAAATAGTGCTTAAAGCTTCATACCACCTGACCTGAATTTTTCAAACAATCTTTGGACAGTACGCACTTTTACTTTCGATCCTAAAAGACGAAGCACACATTTTTACGTGCTTCCGACGCGTTATGACCAAGTCACAATTATAAAGTGCCAAAAATGAAATTTTTTTTATCCATCATATATCCCTATTTTTTTAAAATCGAATGATTAAAAAACATCTGTAATATCAAAAATCAAAACGTGGAAATACTAGCTTTCGATCCATATCAAAATTGTCTAATTCTCACAAAGAACAACAAAATAATAAACACTTCAATTGGAGAGACTGAAAAACGGTATAACTTTCTCACCAATCGGATAAATTAGAACATGTTGATATTTGTCTTTTAATTTCTTAACAGTGGGAAGTGATGGGATAGATAAAGAAGGAAGTTTTTAAATAATTTTTGTGAATCAGATATTTAGTTGTGAAAACTGTTGTAACAATGTCTTAATTATTTTAATTTTCGCTTTATTTTAGAAGGAGTATACAATTTAATCGATCACAAAATTGAATCAATCATCTAAGCTAAGCGTATTGTTTATTTACAATAGAAATTTGAGCAAATACTTCATGGGAGTTCGGATAATTGTACAGATAATCCCACTTAATTACAGAATTTATAAGCAAACGTTCATGCTGTAGCATCAAAGGAAACTAAATCCAAGTTATTAATGATATTGTTTTAACGCAATTGGCTGGGAAACAAAGCATTTTACATCACTTGATTCTTGTCCACAAAATCGTATATTAACCACTTCAAGAAAACAGGTTGTTTTTAAATTCATAAGGCTTCAAAAAATATAAATATTTGACTAATATTATTGAATAATATTTAAGATAAAAATATTGACCAAAAAAATTCATAAACAATTAGGAGCTTAGAATTTGAATTTTTCACTATTTGATATTAAATAATTTATAATTTAAATAAAATTTATAAAATGATTTAAATAATCGTCCTTCTTTCAGAATCTTAATCTGCTTTCCTAGATATCCCTATATGGATATCCTGCTATAGATATCCATATTTTCCATTCATGTTTAAATAGGCATTTATATATTTAAAAAATAATTGAGATATGTTTTATTTGAACGAAATACAGGTAAATTCAAAAAATTATTCATTTGTTCTTTCTTCTAAATATTATCTGAATTAAACAGAGATCAAATTTTTCAATAAGTAGCATGGATAACATTGTTTTCTGTTGGCACAATTAATTCTCTAGTTGATTTTCAACAGCACTAGATCCGAAATATTTGATAAGCTCGTATAAAATATTTGTATCTATTTTCTAGCGCAACATTTTGATTTGCAGCATGTACATATACATAGTTTCAAGTGCTAACTTGGTTTTGAAATAGGGTCACTTTGACGTAAGTAATTTTCACAAGAATGGCTGATATGTAGCAGATTCAGAGTTACCCAGTGTATGCAGCACCATGGAAAATCTGCTATATTGCACCTAAATTTTGCTCCCGCAATTGTCAACAAATATAGCTAAGGATGGAATCCCGATATTCGATCCATCCCTACGGATTGATCGTGTAGCATAGGCATAGAAACGGAAGTTTTCGGTTAGGTTTTGATTGTTTGTTTTGTGGTGGGTTTGTGGGTTTTGAAACTAGCTCCTATAATGGGGAAGAGGCCTGATGGCTAATTGGCTAGCGCTCTGGCCTTTCGTACCACAGGCTTCAGGTTCGAATACTGAAGGGTGGCGTAGATGTTTGTGAGTGGTTCGGAATCCATGTTAAACTGTAGGTTCCGGTCTAATCAACCTAAAGTGTGCAAGAATGACTGTAGAACGACAAACCAAACCTGTAATGCGCAAACACAACTCACTCTTAACCATTCTGCTCTGGTCCTAATTTCTAATTAAAATATCGCTCCTGTCTGAAGAAGTAATTTAAAATGCATTTTCATCACTTCTTGATTTGCTGCGAGTCCAGGGTTCTTAAAATGAATGCTGAATTTTATAATTTTTGATAAGATAAATGATTCTTATATCCTCACTGGTTTCGACAGTGTTTGAAAATAATTAAATAATTTTTATTGCGGCTCCTCCAAATTAAACTTATTAATTCAAAACTTATTAACTCTCTCTTATCACTCCTCTTTTTTTTATTTGTTTCATTAGAACCCTTTAGTTAGAACAGATTCACGAGCTTGGGTTTTACTTTATATTCTAAAAATAATTTGAAATTTATTCTCCGTAGTACGTTCAATTCAATTTCTCTGGACATTTAACTTGAAAGTTCAGCTGGTATACTTATTAACATGTTACAAATTACATCAAATCTGAATATTGGACGTTTAATTCTTTTCTCAACTTCGTGTGTTTTTTACATTGTTTTTGTTTGGTGTTGTGCATAAAGTTAAAAAAAAAAAAGGCACCATTCTTGCGATATGAGAGCCAATTTCAATAAACTACGAAGTCTATATATTCTGTATTCCATATCTGGATAAAAACTACTTTCGAATTACTAACGATTTAGTATGATTGTCGATCTATGGTAATTGTTGTTTTTTTTTTTTTTCACACGAGGTTTAATTAGAGTGGGGCTTGCGGTTTAAAGTGGATTCCGAACCACTACAAACATCCATATCACCGCCAGGATTAAAACTTGAAATCTGTGGTATAGATTGGTTAGTTGATGAGGTTTAGTGGCACAAAAGGAGCAGATGTGGCCTTGCTGCTGCCAAACAAAGGTATTTTTATTTTAAATTCTTAAAAATAACGCCAAGAAATGACGAAAAAGAAGCGAGTGAACTCTGAAGATGAAATAAAACACAAAAGTAATGCAAACGCACGACGGTAATGAGACATAATGATGCAATATAATAATGAGATCTGTGATCTGGACGATGAAATAAGGAAAAAAAAAAAAAGACAAAAGGATGACGGAAAAGATCAACGGTCGCCCCGGGGTCGTGACACACGTACACAGCGCCACTACTAAGGGGCTGGGGTACAAGCGCCAGGGCGATATACAGTTTTTTAAAGTAATATTTTTAAGATAACAATTTGCATCATTTTTATTACAAACGATGCCAAAATCTATACAAAATCAAAAATTTATTACAAAATCGAGGCCAATCACATGCAATATACAATACCAAAAATAAATTAAATGTAGAAATTAAGACCCATGATAGTATGTTGCTCATTCTAAAAAAGCATAAAATTTAAATAATTATTAATGCCAAAATGAATATTGCGAAGTTTAGTTGTGGAACTCAATTTGTAAGTAAATTGAAACAATTTAAAAAAAATTTGGTATATTTTAAACCATCTCCAGAGAATTTTAGGAGCCTATAAAAATATTCCCAAAAATATGGTTTTGTGGTTTTAAATGTATATTCTTATTTTTTAAAAATAAAAAAAAAATTATAAATAAAATTGAATCTTTGTTAAAATAAATTTGAATCTTTCTTTTACGTTCCTGATCTTTTAAATGACATCTCATAGAAACCCCTTATCACAAATAGAAACAGTAGAGAAATTTAGAAACCTGCATATAAATTCCACTTTCTCCAAATTAGAAAAAAATGAATCATAGAACTTAAGTTCAATCGAGAAGTACTTTTAAAAGAAAATCACAGTTTTGTTTCATAAAAGGTAAAAAAAAAAAAAAAACCCTGCAATGTAATTACCTGATTATGTCTTAGAGATTAATGAAATGCATGTTAATTTACTAAATTAAATACTACTAAACAGGAAATGTTGACTACCAAAACTTTAATCTCTTTTTCAATCCAATTAGCATTTCAATTCTGATAACACATTAAATAATCATGTCAATACAAGGATTTTTGGAATAACATAAATGAAATTGAACTTGACCTTCAAGTAAAGATTCTCATTTTTTATGATATATATTATACCTGGATGCCATTTTATTGATCTTGTGTCTAGAAAAAGAGTTTCTTTCACGTGTTCTTAAGCACTTTTTCGTGGATTTATTTGTTTTCGAAACATCAAATTGGTCAGTGCATCAGATCTCGTTTAGATATTTTGGTATTAACATACAGGTATCATCTGATCCTCTGCATTTCTCAATAACGCCTCTAATCACGACTTCATGATTTCTGTGATCGCGAAACAAAAAAAAAAATTTTAGGCATGATCTAATCTGAGCACGAAGACGATTTAATGATTTCAAGATGCAAACACATAAAAGGATGAAATGCACCGACTTCATTTTCATCACTCAATCACGTTTCCTCGAAAAGATACTTTGTTGATAATTGTAGGGAGGCAGTTGATTGTACAGTTCTTCGGCTAAATCAAATTTTGATTTCATGGAAGTTTATAAATAAACATTCAGCACTGATTATCTGAATACCTCAAGACCAAGGGTAGCTTAGATAATAGGAAAATTAGAAAGAATTAACAAAGGTATTTAAAAGTTAGTTGAAATGGATATACAAGTGCATTCAACTTCTTAAAGCTTGCAGCATTAACCAAAATGTGGAAACGAGAAATATTATTTGCAAAAACTAATATAATCCTTTAAGGCAAAATTAGTAGCATATTCGTGATTCACAATTCTAAAGTGAAGACTTCAAAAAATATAAAATGTTTTAGACTTAAATATGTCCTTAAAAATCTAATGACTTTGCCATGCGCTGTCATGTTGAATAATAAATGATGAATAAATGCATGGTAAGTAATCTTCTGCCATCTAAAAATTTTATCATTGCATTTGTTACTACTATCTTATCTCTTAAATGTAATTTTATTTCTTAGTTCTGTAATATTGGCAATGTATTTAAGGTATCTTCATTAAATAACTCCAAATTACAGATTGATAGGCAATATATCCATTCTTTCCTATATAGTTTTTGAGGATTTCATTGACCACCTCTTCACAGATAAGCTCCACATAAATAAAATGTTTCCATTTCCACATTTTAAAAACTCTTAAAATTCAAAGAAATTCAATGAATATATTCAATAATGATATTTTCTATAAAACAGGAAAATTAAATTCTTAAAAAAACACACAAAAACATTCATTTTTAAGAAATGCTGGAAAATTCTTTAGAATTTTAGTTTATTTCAAAACCAAATGAGAAGTTTAAATACTTTTTCTGCTACTACATTTTAATACAAGGATTCTACAGACACCTTTATTAAATTGTTAATTTTTTAAGTCCTAAATTTCTCCTTCTTTATGACTATGTAAAATTGATAAATAAAAATAAATATTTTGTACTTTCATATTGTGGTTTCACTAATTGTTTCGTTCATAATGATTTCATCTATAGCAAATACATCATTTCCAACTTTATAATAATTACTAAATCATTAAATAAAGTTAAGAATTCTCAATGTAATTGCAATGTGTATCAAACACTCATATTATTATAGCTATGACCTTTTCCTTCTTCATTGGCACAACAGCCCCACAGTGGGCCAAGACCATCTGCCTATTGGCAAATTTCGAATCAAGAGAAGCTTTTTTTTCATAGGGTAAGGTTGTCAGCCCTACGGCCAACAGTATCAGAACGCAGGGACCTACGGTTTAAAGTGGATGTCGAATCACACTACAAACATCTGTGGCACCGCCGGGGACTAGACTCGAAGCCTGTGGCACCGAGTGCAGAGCGCTAGTCACTTGGCCATCAGGCCTCTTTAGCTTTTTGGTTCTTATAATTAAAAAAATAAATAAAAAATTCAAAACTACCATTCGAGAAAATTTTTTTGTAACAGTAATTGTTTTTCATGCTCGTAAACAATGTAGCACAAGAATCATTTGCAATGCTGCAGAAAATATGCAATATAATTATATACAGCTAAAGATTTTATTGCTTGAGAGATCGAAATAACCCTTAATGCTTTATGTCTCTTGATATTAAAAAAAGAAAAGAAAATTGGCATTGTTTTTTGTGTGGATGACTTTCTTTGAAGTAAGTGAATTGTTCAATTCTGTTTGTTTTTTTATTCGCTCTTTCTAATGTAAATAACAAGCTTCATTTTATGAAAGTGATGTTTCATTTCTCTTTTTTTTTTCAGTCTTGTTTGTATTCATTATTACTCAGAGTGCGCTCTTACTATACGTTTACAAGAGTTTAAGAATTACATTACACTCACCAGAGTAAAAGGAGGTAAGAATGCTTTCTTACAGTTCTTTCTAAGCTTTTCTTCCTTGGATTCTACTTAAGGAAAACCAAGAAAATAACAAGCAGTCAGCTGAGTGATAGAGAAGTATGTTTTGAAATTCAAAGAGCCGTAGTCAAATTTCTTAATTTAAATAATAGTGACCCAATTTTCGTCAACATTATACCCAACCAATACATGGCGTGGCAAAGATTTTGGAATTAACTATCGAAAGTTTATTTTGATTCTCTTAATTCAAATTCCCATGAATACTCTGCAATCTATAGTACTCGTGTCAATATTTGATTAAATAGTTCTTATAAATCTCAAGATGATTTATGGTATCATGTCATTAGTTCAACTTTCCTGAAAACTGTCGAACAGCCGGATAATGTTATGCAAAATATGTCACTTTTCTTTTCATTCCAACAGGAAAAGATGAGACATTGAATTTTTAATTCATATATTTATCAAAGAAAGTTCCTAATTTTTCAAGAATACTAAAAATGTGAAAGAAAATATCACTCGAGCCAAAAGGCAAGCTCTTAAAAACTGTTTTCAATTTTGAAACATAAATTATTCAGTGACTAAATCTAAATTTCAACAGCTGATATTTAGTTATACGAGACTTTAATTGTCAGGTTGTGAGATTAAAAGGGCATGCGCAAGAATAAAGTTATGTAATCCATCCGTTCCTTATTTGTTTAATTACTGTAAAATAACAAGAAAAAGCGAAGAAATTAATAAAGAATATGAAAAATTAAAATAAATGATTGAATATCGATTATTATTTTATTTTAGATAACATCCTACAACAATTAATTTTAACTAATTAACTTTATTGATATTTTCCTTCTTTATTAATTGTTAGACTTTATTTTTTATTAATTCTAGTCATAGTGTTTTATTGCATTAAAAAATTAATTTATTTGTTGCAAAAGTACCAGTTACCAAGATTGCTCATTTAGATATTCCCATGCAGATTGACTAAATATGGTACCAAAACATTCTAACTTACAAGAAAATAAAATTTTAGTAATCCGTTCCATTTTATAATATACAACATAGCACGCGAATGTTTTAAGGAATCTTTTCAAGAATGATGTACAGTATATTAAATTTAACGTATTTTATTGCTATAATTAGTCAACAATCCATTTGTAATATGGAAGCAACTTGATTTAAGCTGGCAAACTGTCCTAAATTACAGAAAATTAAAATTTCTAAAATCTATTTTAATTTTTATTACAAAAACAAATAAAGAATGAATGTTTTGTTTGTCAGAAGTTAATGTCCAATATAGTTAGCCTAATCATCATGTTTTGTCCGGTAACTGACTAAGTACCACTAGTCTGTTGGTTCTCAAATGTATTTGTCCTGCCTTTCCCCCTCTTTTAAGAAAGCATTTGCTGAGGGCCTCCTGAAAATCTATCACCTTTAGGCGAACAAAAGGAGAAATATAATAAAAGATTATTAAAGATTATATATCTTAAAACTTACTAAATGAAGACTTTGTAGATAAGACACAGAGCATGATGGCCAAGTGACTAGCTCTCTGGCGCTCGATGTCACAGGCTTCGGGTTAGGGTCCCGCCAGTGCAATGGATGCCTGTAGTGGTTCAGAATCCAGATTAAACAGTAGGCCCCGATCTAATATGGCTGACAAGACTGTACTGTAAAAGAAACAATCTCCTGTCTCGAAATCTACCTGTTGGAAGTCAGTCTTGGCCGACCATGGGTTGTAGTACCAGATTCAGAAGTCAATTAGCTAAAATAAGACACCTTTAAACTTGAAATTATAAGATAATTTATAAAAATCAACCGTAACATTAAATTGAGCCACACGACTGAGATTAATCAGGATTGGCGTTAAGGCAACTGTTTGATAAATATGACTACAGAAGGGACTTAAATGAATGCAATTTGTGTATTACATATAAATAAAAGTTGCGTGTGTGTATTGACGTTACACCTGTTTATAGTATCATATTCTCAACTATTATTACTAGCACATATTCATGCTGATGTAAGCTAGACCCTCGGACAATGTATGACACTCTCATCTACCAATACTTGCTAGTTAATCCTTGTCGGAGGACTTGACCACCGATGGGTTATAGCATGCATTTCATGTGTTTCACTTGTAACTTTATTTTAAGGTAACCATGCACGAATAGTATTTCGAAATGTTCTTGCCTTCTCTTCCTTCTTCATGCTTTCGCCATCACTTTATTTTTATTAAACACTCCCAAATGAATCCGAGGTTACTATCGCCCTTCCTTGTTCGCCCCACTGTGCCCTGGGGATGGCCTAGTTTCGAATCCCACATTTTGGGAACCAATGATTTAAATCGTGTCAGGTAACTTGACTAAGGATTAATCTAAAGAGTTTCGACATAAAACAAAACAAATTTCTTAAAAGTATTTCAATTTGAATTACAAAACAATACAGAGAAAATTTTATCGTTTTAGCCATCTTTTACATTGCTGTAAGCAGATAAAGCCCCTTAATTTTCTATTTTAGACGTGCCGCACAACTTGATTAAAGCTGGTATCAAGTGTTTATAAACTGGAACAAAATAAAATTTCGCAATTTAAATTACAAGATGAATGAAACTGACATCTTAAGAAGTTTGTTTAACAAATTAAATCTAGTTTATTAATTCTAACCATCTTGTTTTGTACCACAAATCTGCCCATTTAGGGTATGTCACGAAATAAAACTGGCAAACATTTTGAAGCTGCAACAAAATAAAATTTCATAAGTCTATTCAATTTGAACAAACGAAATGAATGTTTTAAGGAATTTTAATTGTCGGAAGGAGGGGAATGGGGATATAAAATACCCCAGTCACGTGCTTTCCCGCCGTGAAGGAAAAATAATCGAAGACCAAAGTAAAAGTATCCAACGAACACTGGAAACGTGAGGCTCATCCTAAAAGACGCCACACCTGGTCCCTTTCTCATGCTGTTAGCTATGGGCAGCGGGCGTGAGAACCGAGTATTAAATGCAAGAGGTAAAGTTGGGTGAGGAAAAAAAAAATAAAAGGAGGGTGGGCGCTTACAAAACGATGGCTACCGAAACGATGAACCTAAATTCGAGCCCCATCCGGTCACGTTCAAAGCTGAGTAAAGGGTTTCTTAATTTAGGCAACCGCCGCGGTTTCTGTGTAAGAAAAGCGAAGAAAATCGATAATTCCACCCTTACAATCGTCCTCATTGTAGTGGCTTATTGAAATACATAAAATCTGTTCAAGGAAGTACAGATTTCTACTTACAAGAACTGAATTACAATCAATGTACTTCTTGAATAGAACAACAAAAATATTAAAAAAATTATATTTATTCTCTATTTGAGTTCTTTTGACTAAATTTACTAAAGCCATACATTTATGTCACGTTGTTGTATCCTCTACTTTTTTTTTCGTTTAAAATGGTTGTTTTGCCCTTTAATTTGAAAATTAATTAATAAATTTAATACTGGTGCAAGGGACTGTCCAGAAACTGCGATTTCATAGGTCCTCGTTAGAGATGTTAAATTTTAAAACACAAATCGATAAAAAAATATTCATTCTTTTGAAAAGCATTCACATAATAATTTTAAAAAACAGAACGATTATTTGAAAAAAAACCTGTTTATCACTATAATGTATACATTTCACTATATATGTTCACATTACTATATATGTTCATTATATTCTATGCTATTTTTTAATACTGTTATATTAGTCTATAATCTTAATAAGGTTATTTATATTAGTGAAAAAACTTTTTCTGATTGATCTCAAATTTTTAGGTTTTATCTGAGAGTGTACTGTTTTCATACAAAATGAACAGTGAACAGTCATCCCTTGTCATCCCTTGAATATCAGAGAATTTAGTCTAAAATAAATCAGTTAGTTATAGAAAAATACTGATATATTTTTTTCCTTTCGGATAATAGTCCATTAATAGCAGAAATATTAAAGGCACATTACATAAAAAGTTGCATAAACCATGGCAAGGCTAGGATTTCTGTGAAGCCCACTTGGCCATACTTTCATTTTACTTAAAGAATATAATAAGTACTTTTTTGAAGGTTTCAGATTTTGATAAAACAAGAAACATGGAACAAATTTATTAACTCAGTTGGCAGCAAAACTCATTGTTGCATTACCCACCCATGTACACAATATCCTCTTAAAGAAGGTAATTCTCCAACAACCGAGCTTAGTGTTGTCTAGCATAAGCATTTATAGGATGAAGGGGTAACTAACTACATCTCCGTAAAGGCGTACAGTTGGATCAAGAATGTTGTCTATATAATTTAGCAGTAGCGGTACCTCTTGGGACGATATACAGATCAGTGAGGCCATCCAAAGAGATACCTGCCCACACAAATTCACTAGACTCACCTAATTTTTCCCTTTCATGCATATGACTGGGATAATAGCAGGTTCTTGGCTCCCACCAGACTAGCAATCTTCTTGAATCGCTTGGCAAACAAAATCTGAATTGATAAAAAGTGCAAGGGCCTGCATTAACTTGCACCCTAACTGACATGGGTGCGTACCTAATTTTGCAGACTTCATTTCAGTGGTGTTCATTGGTATTGAGAAATACACAGAATACTGGACGTCTTACATATAAACTTTTTCGTGAAGCCTTCTGCTCACAATTAATCTAGATACCTGTCTTCTAATGGTTGCTACAAGAGAAAAACTGACTCGGTTGGTGTAAAGGTTCTGGGCCTTCTTGCAATTAACTGCAAAAGCCGCCACCAGCGACACTTGTAGCTGTGGTCTTTCTTGCAAATGTATTTCTGATCAAAAATATACTTGTTGAAAATAAATGTATTTAATTAACACAACGTGAGGATAAACCACTGTTTCGTCGAAGCTGAACCTTTTGGGGCATTTAAGAAAACTTGGAGATTCCTTGAAAATTTCTTCAAAATGATACGGAAATCATCTCGAAATCGACCCCAAATAGCATAAGAGACAAATAATAGAAATAGATAAGAAGTTGAATGTGGTAGATAAACTGGCAAACAGCCAGATAGCTACAAAGGATTGTCATAGAGGCCTCTTAAGCTAAACTCTTTATATATATAGGTGAACCTTAAGATAAATAACAGTAGTAAGCTGAGGACAAATATCTTTTATTTCTTTGCATTACCAAACATAGGGGTTATTGATGTTATCTCACCTTATAGTGTTCTGCACTTGCGCTAATTCTTGAGAAAGGAGAATTAAAAACCAAAACTTTATTTAATGAATGATAATGATGATGTATATGTTTATATTAAGCGAAACTGATGATTGTAGAAAGATTATAAAGCAGCAAAAAATTGAAAAGTTAATCAGTTGTTCACGTCAGAGAAAGCCAAGCAATCGAGATTTTTATGTAAATAAAAAATGGAATACAGTGCGGAAATTTCTCTTGAAGAGGAAATCGATGTATACAACTCAATGCAATTGCTTTTCCATTTTGATATGGACTCATAAAAAAAGATAAAAGCTTCTAGATGGTTTTACAATGCATATGCCAATAGGTATAAGATTGAGTTATACAACAATAACATCCATCCGTCTAAAATTACGAGGACATTCGAATACTTGACTCTGAGAAATGTGAGATTTGAGGATAATAAAATCGTTGCTTTGCCTCCTCTTATGGTCGTATCAGGTAATCACAGCAAAGGAGGTTATAATCATAAACAAATAAATACGTAAAAAGGGGTTTTGTGGGAAGGGTTAGAAAGTTGGAAGAGAGGAAAAATATCTTCTGTTGCTTACTTCAGTTCTAGGAAAGGAAAAAAAGAAGGCCGCTGAACCTTAAGACACTAGTGTTGCAGTTTAAAATTAAATTAGCAAGTACGGCATAAGAGGAATTTTACTACCAATAATGATGCAGTCTAAAAGACAGTGATAGAGTTATAAGGTCAGTAATTTCAGGTTGCGAATGCTACGCATGAAATAACTGCGAACAGACGCAGGTATACTTAGATCCACGAATCGGGTTGTTATGGGACTGAATTGATGACAGTGTTCCCAGTGCAGGGCTTGCACATTTGGCGAGTTGAAGTAGGACAATCAAGAGGTCATTTCCAACCGATGAAGAATCTTTCTTCTATATCCACACATTTTGAAATGCTTTCAAGACAATCGAAATCTACTAATACCCATAAAACAAATAAATATTCATTGAGTTCGACATTTTTAATTGCCAAAACCTCTATTGAGTTTTGCATTTAATTACATGTTTAATTCATTTCTTTCAAATTATATGGATAAAAAGTTATATTATTCTCAATATTCAAAAGTTACCGAAGTTTTGAAATTATGTCAGATTATGTGTGTTCTTCAAATCTGTTTACTTTAGACATCCTTTACATTATGTCTGCAGTTCATTGATGCAAAATGTGTGCATAATGTATAAAAGCAAACAAAAGAAAATTACAAATTTCGTTAAATAACAGATTTTGTAGACAATTTGTGTTCTTCACTCTTACAAAATGACAAAACATTCAATATATTATCAGGAAAATTCCCATGTGATACAGTGCAGTTTAATATATCTCATAATTGTTAAAAATTTCTAGATCTAATATATTAGTATAATCATAACGTATTGCTAAAACTGAATTGTACAAAGTTTGGATAATTTAAATTTTTTTTACAGCTCCTTGAATTCGAGTTCGACCAATTTAAATTGAGTGCTGTCACAACCAGTTATAATTTAGGCTTGAAGTAATTGAAAATTCAGTTTTTCTTTAATAAGTAACCAATCATAAAATCTAGGATATTTTCAAACGTCCAATATTGTGATAAATTAAGATAAAAAGAAAGGTATTTTAAAATTACATTACAAATCTAAAAGAAAGTTTAACTTCCATTATAGAAATCTACATTCATCACAGACTAGATAAAGAATATATATGTATAATAAAAATACTATTTTGTAAGTGATTCAGTGGTACTTTAAAAGTGTACAGGGAAATTTCTAAAAATTAATAAAGATTAAATAATAAAAGATAAATTTACAATAATTACATTTACTTAAACAACATGCTGTAAAACTTTTTACTAGTTCCAGTAATTGTAGTTGAATACAATAAAGTAATTTGTGTTTTAAGTACCATTAGATTTAAAAATTTACTATTTTAAGTTGTTATGAAAGCCTATCTTCAATAATTTAAAATGAAATAAAGACAAATAATAGGGATTCAAAAATAGAGGATTTTTTAATACTTTTACAATGAAGTATATTTAATTGAGCACATGTTAATGAATTAAAATGCGTTCAAAACAATATAAAAATTTGTGCCCTTTTAATTATAGATATGATTATTTGAGAAAGTTTAGTTGAATTTAATCCTTGCATTTTCACCTGATTATCAATTTAATGGATAAATAACTAGGTTTAAATCTATTAACACAATGTTTCATAAATGGGCAATTCTACAATGTTATCTAATAGTATATATATCCTTTTTATATCAATCTGTGTTAAAATAAATAAATAATTTTTGCAGTATTAGTATATATTATTAGTAGACATAATGTTAAAAAAATAATTTAGTATCCATAAATATTATAATAAAATTGATAAATAATAAATGTCTACAACACGGTTATTTTAGTTAATGAGTTAACGTCTTTTCTTTTGTTTTTATACTGTTTGTTTTTATCTTTACTTCTGTTTTATATTGTCTTCTGTTTTGTTTCCTTTCTGTTTTAATACACTTTGCAATGAATTATTTATTTATGCGGGTGACCCTTATGTAATGAAAAATAGATTTCATAGTCTTATAAAATATTTAAAATAATAAAGAAATAGACATTTTAAAATATGTACAAAAAAGTAAACTAAAATTGTAGGAATAGCGAACTCTATACTTTAGTAGTAATAGCAAACTTTGATAACTTTCACCCTGCCTTATTGACTTGAAGTTTATTGATTTATCACGCTTTGATTAAGTTCTCCACACCAATAATTAACAGGCTAAAAGTTTGGGATTACTGGTGATGACAAATCTAAGTTTGGCAAAAGTGAAAGCAAACGGTTTTTTTTTTTTTTTCAAATTGTGGAAATTCTCTAGGTGTAAAATATTTTTAAAGGTTAATGAAATATCTTTAAAGATTTGTCTTATATTAAGATACATATCTCAATTTAGAGAAACAGTTTTTTATTTAGCTCAAGAGAAGTAACAAAAGAAGGGGATGATTCCCTCAGATAAAATGAAACTCAAGGCATACTTAATTCAGTATTAAAATTCTCTACTTCCTAAATAAAACAAAAACTTACCTCTTTTTTTATTTGACATTTTATAAAGCACTTAAAATTATCTTAAATGTTTTAAACATTTACCAGAGAAACCTAATTCTCCGGTAATTGTATGTTTTACAAATTTAACTTTCACCCTGAATAAGTGATTATTTGAAATATAAAATCTAACTTTTTTACTGTTGAGTATACTAGGCATTTTAATTATTGCATGGTATGCTTAGTCATGACTTCAGAATAATTTCTATCCATGTAAAAATAAGTCAGACCACAAATAAAAATCAGAACTTCTTCGCTTTTTCAACACAGAAAATGATTGCAGATCGTGCAGGATAGTTGGCGAGATCTCGAGCAACTTTAATGGTGTGTAGTTCTTGCAACCATTGCGGTGATGATCAAAATGCTCGATCTGCTGATGATAGTGTCGCGAGGTCTTTGATGAAGTTGTTACACAGAAAAGCAATCCCAGTTACTTCCCATGTCCGAGTAGAAAAATAAAAATCATAATAACTTATTTCTGGCAATGCTTCATCCAGAGAGAGTGAATGGACTTATGGCCATCGCAGAATTATTTCTTCTTGGATAAATTGAGAACTTTCAGCTTAAAAAAAGGCTCTACCGAGCTTTGTCGTGAATCATCTACATTTCAATATTAAAATCAATGAATGTTTTAAAACTTAAGAAATCACAATCAAGGGATTTTTGGCGAGAACCTTAAGAAAATAATAATTTATGTTTTTTTTGCTTCGTATCTATATAGGTAAATAGGAAATCCCAGAATTGCAAAAAAAAAAAAAAAAAAAAAAAACTTTTTTTGATAAATTTTAATATTATGTTCATAACCGATATATAATAACTAGTATTGTATAGTATGTATAACTTATATGCATTATGTACATAAACAGCTGTAATCGCGTCCTATCAGACTGTTCACTAAAATATGATGAATGCATTAAGTTAAACTATATTTTTGATAGTTAGGTATGACAGCAGCCATCTTTAGTATTTAACGAAAATAGCGTGAAACACTGGATAATTTTCGAGTATACAGTTGTTTATTTTTAAAGAGAAACTAATTGCTGGAGTGAGAAAATTTTTCAGTCATAGCCTGCAACTTAATTTTGTAATGGCTGGTTACATTCGTTTCAATAAACCGTATTTAAACACTTGCACTCCAATATTTTCATTATTCTCGTTTATATCATATTATATATTAATTCACAGCTTCAACATAAATTTTTCATGCTTTAAGTTTGGCCTTATAAAATAATAAAATTACACGTACTTCAAATAAGAAAATGTTTCTATTTCCTCCTATATAATAAAATTAAAGAAAGAAAAACTGAAATCCGTTAAAAGAAACAAAAGGCAAAAATAAGAGAATATTTTTTGACCCATCCCATAGGCACGTAAATTCAAACTTCAAATAAATTAACTAAGGTAAAAATATTCCAACATTCTGCTATGAAGAAACTGGAAAACGATGACTAAGAAAATTTAGTGTTGGAAGAGATCTTAGAATATTGCAAAGCTGAATGTCTTATTTAATAAATCATTGATTTATATCAACATAGAACTTGGTTTCCACATATCTGGATTTTTTTAATTACAATTCCTATAAATGACTTCAAAAATATAAGCTGTAATTTAAGAATACTGCATACCTCGATGACAATTTCATTTTGCATTTTAGGAGAATTGATATTTAACTCTAATAATGTGAGACAGCATTTAAATCAAATTGTAAATTTTGTATTAAATTATTATTTGTTACACCGTCATTCCATTGAGCTTAAAATAATTTTATAATGAAACATTTATATCCTTCTGGGCATTTATATTAAATATTAAGAGTTTTATTGATGTTCTCTGCAAAAAATGATGACATGAATACATATCTCGTCAACCGTTACTCGCGTCCGCAGCATATCTTCAAGCTACACGTGCCCCCCTCCGGGTAGTGCTAAATGAATAACAGCAGTGCAGCCCCTTGCTTAAGGTATAAAGACTAACTGTCTCTATTACCAGCTGCATTAAATCAACAACTTCCCTTTAAATCAGGTTTGCATCTTAAGCAGCAAAAGCCACAGCAAATCAGTATAACGAATATAGTCACATTGAAATATTTATGTGTAGATACGAACAAACAGAAAAAGAAAAAAAAAAAGGTGAAAAGGGACGATTAGAAAGATCTTACAATTTGTACTATATCCCAATTGAAAATCCATTTTTTTCATATGATTTTTATATTATGCTTTTCTGTTTGAACAGTGAATATAGAATGGATATTTTACTAATTGAGCAAACTGCAAAACTTATCATCTGAATACAATATTTGTTTTCTTTCCCCCATTGTCTGATTAGCACGCTAGAATTTCTGTCAACTGCTCGTAATACTTTACAAAAATACTTAATTGTTTGTGCGATACGCTTAACTTTCCAATTGTTCCTCAAAACTGGTGACGAATTAGACGAAATTTAGACGAATGGTGGTAGTTCAACACCACCAACATTCGTCTAAATGAATTTACAAAAACACTCGTTTCTGTACTTATCAGAAAATTCTAGTGTATCCCTCAGAATACAAATTTAAAAAAAAAATGACATACAAATAACCATGTTAATATTTTAAAACTTCTAGTGTGATTACAAGTTGGCTGGGAACAATAGTTCCTCATTGTTCAGTTAAAAATTAAAAGAAATATTAATTATTATAATTATTATTAATAATATTAATAAAAAGAATAATATTATTTTTGTTATGCACCTTTCCTGAAAGTGAGGTTTAGATATCATCAGATATCATTAAACGATGTAAATTACGTTATTTAAATATATTTTTATGGCTTTAAACCCCTACTTATGAATATAAATTCTAAAATGGTTCACAATAACTTCTCTTTATTGAAAATCCTCTAAAAGATTAAGTGCATTGTTTATAAGAAAATAAATATTAAAGACATACGAATAGTTTTATAATACTTGAGTTGTGGGGAAAAGCATAAATGCGTTCAGTGTTTTTACTAGAATGTAAAAAATTGTTAAGGAAAATTATATAAAAATATAAATTTTTAGAAAAAAATGTGTTCAGTTTCGATAAACATGAAATCTTTTGTAGATAGTATACATAGTACTTAAATGAATTATTAACATAATTAGAAAAAAAGAATGCGTGATAAAAATGGCCGTAAAAATGTATAAACCACTTCCAAATACTTCGCGTCAGTAATATTTGTGGTATAAATCTTTTTATAAAGTTTAATTTTACTGAAATGAATGACTACGAAACTCCGAGTAGTTAAAAATAAAAATTTGATTATAGGGAATCATTTATATAAATAATTGTAAACTTTTAATTAAGCATAACCTCACTATTCCTTTAAATGGCAAATTATCTTAGAGCAATCAAATGACTATCAATTATAAGATTTATCAAATAAATCTTTTATAACTGCAACAATTCGCAATACTTAATAAAAAAATCAGTTTGTGTAGGGTATCGTTCATTTTAATTCTTAAAAATTCAACCCAACAATATTTATTGGCAGTCTAAAATTTTGCCCTTATGCTCTTTATATGTTTTATACACCTCATACTTATATATACCTCATACAATATTTATTGATCACTCTAAAATTTTGCCCTTATGCTCCTTATATGTTTTATACACCTCATACTTATATATACCTCATACAATATTTATTGATCACTCTAAAATTTTGCCCTTATGCTCCTTATATGTTTTATACACCTCATACTTATATATACCTCATACAATATTTATTGATCACTCTAAAATTTTTGCCCTTATGCTCCTTATATGTTTTATACACCTCATACTTATATATACCTCATACAATATTTATTGATCACTCTAAAATTTTGCCCTTATGCTCCTTATATGTTTTATACACCTCATACTTATATATACCTCATACAATATTTATTGATCACTCTAAAATTTTGCCCTTATGCTCCTTATATGTTTTATACACCTCATACTTATATATACCTCATACAATATTTATTGATCACTCTAAAATTTTGCCCCTTATGCTCCTTATATGTTTTATACACCTCATACTTATATATACCTCATACAATATTTATTGATCACTCTAAAATTTTGCCCTTATGCTCCTTATATGTTTTATACACCTCATACTTATATATACTCATACAATATTTATTGATCACTCTAAAATTTTGCCCTTATGCTCCTTATATGTTTTATACACCTCATACTTATATATACCTCATACAATATTTATTGATCACTCTAAAATTTTGCCCTTATACTTCCTATATGCTTTATATACCTCATTTCATATACTCATATAACTACCTTATATACCTCAAGCTAGGGGAAAAAAAAAAACAGTACTGCAAAGTGAAAATTTACATCATCTTACTTTTTCATATTTAGACTCTCCCCCCTTTTCGTTGAACTGTAAGATATTTATTGATTGATCTGAAATTTTTGCTCTTACGTTTGTTATATATATTTTTCAACTTTTTTCATGCGATGGGAAGAAAAATCAGAAATTAAAAAAACCACTGAAAAAATGAAAATTTACATATTTTTCAGCTATTTTCACGTATTCAAAGTGGAATAGGAAGATCTTTGTTGATTTATCTGAAATTTTGTAACATGTTCCTAAAAACATTGCACAACTTTTCGAGCTGGTAGAAAGAATACAATTTTTTAAAATTTTTTTTATGCTTCGCTCTTATGTAAATAGTAAAGATCGAAAAACGTCGACGTGGAAGAAATAAGTATTTAAAAAATGAGTTGATAAAAAAAAAAATGTACATTTTTTTATTTTAAATGAATTATAAAATTAAATAAAATATATATCAAAATGGGCAACAAATTTCACTTTAAATGTTCTTGATGTTAATTGACAAAATTTGTTGTTCTTTTTTCGAATGATGAGGCACTTTAAATTTTGTTTATCTTTTAGATTTCTTGTTAATTTTGTTTTCTCAGAAATGTAATACAAAATTATGTAAAAAAGTAAAAGCAAGAAGTAATAAAATCGATGCGTGTCTAAACATATTCAGCTAATAGATTTTTTATCTTAATCGCTTAAAATATGTTAAAAGATTTGTAAAATTAATGGACTAATATAAATAGCTAAACAATGTCATTATTTATTTTATATTGGTTACACAAATTGAACTGATGCCAAATTTGAAGTGAAGATCTTTTTGAGACAGAAGTAACAAATTGTTGATCGAAATTGTCATATATTTTAATCTGCATCTAGAGAATCGAATAGAATCTAGTTTAAATAGAGAAAGTGGATCTCTTCAATTCACTTTACACATTATTTTCTTTGAAGTTAAAAAAATTTCAACACTATAGTCTAAACTTAATAAATCGTGGAGCTATTTGATTTCCTCAAGATATTATACAAAAGTAAAACATTGTAATTTACAATAACTAATAACAGCAAATTATATTTAAATATTACCTCTTACTTACCTTGTTTTGCTATTTACCAACTATTTTACTTGATGATAATTCTTCTTATGATTATATGAAACCCCAACAAAAAATTATTTCATTTTTAACACGATATTGATTTTCATTTGCTTCCCTTTTTAACTTGCATACATTTTTCTCTATTAGGACTCATAAAGAAGCATGAGATTTTTAATTTTACTAAATTCAGTATAAATTTGCAAAGTAGTAATTTTTCTTAAAAATGTGGGGATTAATCCTATTTCGATGCTCCCCTAAAATAAGTTATAGTGAAATAAACTACCACCAATATTTTTCTAAAGTCTGCAGCTTTTAAACTGAAACAGCAATTCTTTCAGATTGACTGGTAAAATCAATACATATTTATGTAAAATTCATAGGATGCTGTCATAAGCTGTAACAATTTTGTAGTAATAAGATTAATCTAACTTGACAATTACTTTTTAATGATAATCAGATCTAAGAAAATTTTAGAAAATCAAATTTTCCAGTATTTAGAATCGGCAAGAAGTTTGTTCGATTGTATATTTTTGAAATAGCTAACACAAATAGGAAAGGAATAAAACAGTTGAAACGTTTTTCCAACAATGCGTATTGCATCAATATAAATGAAAGTGCCCTTTCTAGTTAATTTTTTTGCTGGGAATATTTTTGAGTCGAATTTCTATCGCTCGAATTGGGAAAAGGTGGGCGTAGTGGGCCGTCCATCATCTCAACTTCAGCTGTCGACGGACTGATGGACTTAACAAGTTTAGCTTGATGCAATGTCCCTTCAATTGTTGGCCGCTAAGTAACAATGTACGGTGCTTTTGTTAAGTGCAGAATGGAAAGCTCTTCTTTTCTTCTTTTTTGAAGAGAAGAAATGGGGGATGGATTCGAATCCATTGAAGTCCTGATGGTTTCTACATGAAAATTGGAACAACAAAAGACTGTTTTTTATTTACATTTATTCGATTTCATAAGTTCATCTCCACAGAGTCTTGGCAAGTGAGGTTGAGGGGGTGTGAGGGGGCATATTCTTTAGAGCCTCAAAAATTGCATCCGAGAGAGCACTCTTAGTTTTCTTATGGTCATTCTTTGTTGCCGTAGAATTATTTTCCCCACTTTCTGTTTCTGTACTCTTCCTTATTACACAGAATTTTTGTCAGAGGACAGTCTTTTCTATTCTTTTTTTTTTTTTTTTTTTTTTTTTTTTTGACGTCGAGTACATTTTTGGCAAGATCTACTGGAAAAAAAATTGTTATTTTTAAACGTCTAGTAGCTTGCTTTTACCATTTTTGCTGCAGTAAATAAAATATTTCTATTTTATTAGAGCGTATTTGAATTTTAACAAAATTTGCATGAAAATTATCAATTGGAATCATTTTATTGAATAAATGGAATAAGCAAAATATTTATTTATAGACATAAAAGAATTAATTATATGGTGAAAATATGAATTTCACCAATATAACTAATACCATAAATATAATTTTCACCATGCAATTCTCTTTATATACAAGCTTTACTATATTGCAGTAAAGCTATACAAAATTATCGCCCCAAAAAGGATGAATCGACATAATATCTGCGTGATAAACAACTATAAATCTTCTAATATGTTTTGAATTCA